>JAQQSW010016406.1:0-11682 GCA_028646575.1 Pseudocheirus occidentalis | reverse complement strand
TTTATTTAAATATTTTTAAATTACATTAACACTGTTGCAAACCCTAAATATACATACATACATACAATACATACATACATACATACACACATTTATATATATATATGGAGCTAATTATTTTAAATAGATGCTTTGGTCATACTAAATAAAGATCATTTAATTACATGCTTTTTAAGTGTTTTGACAAAAATGAGCTCCATGTTTTATCAAAAACATTTTACTGCATTTATTGTTATAATTATGAGATAATTTGGATTATTTATATAACTAATTTGGTAATAGCTTTCCTAATTATAAATCATTCTTAACTTTAGTTATATTGAATCATTTAAATTAACAGTAATCTAGAAAGTTTCCAAAGGAAGTGAACCAGGTGGCTGAAGGCTTTTAAGATCATATCATATGAGAATAAGTAGAAAGAAATGAAAATAAAGAACAATGCAGAAAATCTAAGTTATATTAGAGACATGAAAGTTATATCTTCAAGCACTTGAAATGCTGTCAGAATAATAATTCATATTGCTCTATAAGAAACTTAAGGTTAGGACTAATATATTGAGTTTACGAGAAGACAATCATTTGGGCTTGATTTAGGGAAAAGCTTACTCTTGCACCTAGACAATAATAGAACAAGCTTCTTCAGTATGATGTAGTCAACCATCTTCTTTAAGTAAAGGCTGGGAGACCATTCCTCAGGTATGATGTAGAGGGAGTGCAAGTTAAGGTTTTTGTAGGACAAAATGATCTCTCTTTTAACCTTTGGGTCTTGTGATAAAGCAAGGGACATCAACTGTGAAGGATTCCTACCCATTCATAACTGTTTTCTTCGTAGATATGTCATACATTAATCATTTCTGATGTTGGCTTTTGGAAAACTTACCAAAGTCAAACTGGCTTCACTCAGATTGGGCTCCAGTTTCAGTAGGATTTAAAAGCTTTATAGTAGTACCAGAATTCAAAATACATAAAACTTTTCCAGTTTCAAAGAACTGTGAATCATGATAATTAATAGCTGAAGGAGGCATAAGTATAGAATGTTATTTATCATTTAAATATTGCAGAACAATCTCATTCCAGGTTCAAAAACTAGAAATTGAAATCTGGTTATATTTTCATCAAATTTCTTCTATTTTTAAAATGCTATTTTTATTTGTTTCTCTTTTCTTCACCAGTCCTTTTCAAGGAAATTATAGGTTCATTGATTCAAAAACTGTTAGATGTTAGGGTGGTTTTCACTCACTTTACCTGTGAATCTTAACTCTTCACCACGTCAATCTATGCTTTCCTTTTCTTCCAAAGCTGGCTTAAAATTCATCTACTTCAGGCTTTCTTCTACAACTTACTCAATATACCATCTGATCATACAGCTAACCCTGTAGCAATAACAGAATTGTTATGCTTTATTTTTTACTTTGTCAGTATCATCTGTATTACTATCAATTTTTTTATTTCCTTTTTTATCCTCTTGCTATTATATTGTAAATTCCTAACTTTGGGAACAATGGTTGTTTTCCTTTGTATTTTTCTTTGCATACAGAGGGACTGATTTCCTGGGAATGATATGAGTAGAGTTTTACCTCTGTCTACAGACTATGTGAGAAAATAAATTTATTGCTATATGATCAAATGAAAAACAATGAAGCCTCAAGGCTTGAATAGCTATACAAACTATATCAATATTCAGATAATATGTTGCTATATTTTCTACACAATAATATTAACCATTATGAAATCTAAATCTCATCTGGTTCTATCCGCCTAATAATTAACTAAAGCATTTCATTTGGCTCTCATAACAGGTAATTCACACCAGACTCTAGGAAAACCTGAAGCGTCTATCACTGCCAAAACTGGTCTGCATTACACTCACGGTGATTACATAATTTCCACAATTGTTATTGTTTATGATTAAAATTGTACTTTTCAGAAAACTTACAGTAAAATACACACTTTCATTCTTCAGCACACAGGAAATGTGTGTTAATTCTCTAGTCTATCCTGTAGAACTTTGCTTTCTGTTCTGTTCACTTTAAAGTTATGGAAAACTAAATTTGATGGTGGGTCTGAGAGTCCAGTTTCTCACTGTTCCAGAGAAAAAGATCACTGACTTGGCAATTTTTATACCCTTGTCTGCAAACTCATCTAAAACTGAGTATTCTGCTGATTCAAAGACCAGGAAAAATTTTGAGAGGTGAAGAGGTCATTGGAGGGAGGAGTATAGTATAGGGAATTGCTGAAATGAGAAAGCAGAATATTAGCATAACAAGAGAGTGAAAGAAAAAAGGTATATGCATGAGGTCTTCATATAGAAAATGAGCAACAGAGACAGAATGGAGGAATACTTAGAGCTATTATCAATAACTACTTGAAGATAGTATTCTGTGGAGTCCACTGTCTGAGAACTGATTATTAAATTTATATTACTGAGGAAATTTGTCATCATCAATGCTATTCTTGTGGTATGAGGCTAAAAATAAAGCTCATTTAAAATATAAATCATAAAAGTATGATTAAAACTATTTTAAATGTGCTTATTTTATATAATTTCTTCATAATATTGAATTTCAATGTCTCTAAATGAAAATTTAAAGATTATGGATGACTTTATTTCTTACTTTCTATTCACATAAATGCCCCCTTTAATATATATGTATATGTATGAAGTTTTGGAATGTTTCTGTCTTTTAAAAATTACATTAACATATTCATAAGGAAAGAAAATAAAAATACCTGCTTCCAAAACTACCCTCCTCATTCAGGGATTTAATAATGGAACTAATAAAAGTTATATGGTTTCCCAAGTACTTCTAAGATAAAAATACTTTAAAAATTATAGGAAATTGGAGAATACAGCTGGTGTTTTATTGACAGTTCTTTGTAACATAAAGAGTATTTATGATAGAGTGAGAAAGGTTAAGTCACAAATTAGATTTTCTATTAATTTTTAAACTTCGTGTCAGGAATAGAGCTGTTTTAATTGAATTCCTTTTGTTATTCAATAACAGTTTTGTGATCTCCATAGCATCTTTAATTAACAACTCTAGAAAGAATACTAATTGTTATTATGTGGTGGTATCAATGCTAAACAGTTCTGAAATTTAAGAATACAAAGATGTTCCTGTTAGTACTGGGGATGCCAATAATACTTGTAATGCTCTATATACCTGACAGGTTGTTGTCCTTCATTCTCTAAGAGGACCAAAGTGACATCAGTATGTTAAAGTCAAGTCACAGTGTATCCAATTGGACTTACTAGACCAGTACAATCACAGAATGCTTTACCATAGGTGAGACACAAATAGTGCATGTGAATATTTGGGGTGGATTCTCTAAATCTGCACATTCCATGTTTCTTTTGAACCACTTCAATTCTGCTTTGCTCATACACAGCACAGGAACTTCTTTGATGAGGGCACACTATTCTGGGCAGTCCTGTGCCAGTGTCTCCCATGTCATACAAGACATACAAGACACACACGTGTGTGTATTTGGAGGGGAGAAGGCAAGGCAATTGCCTTGTTGTTAAGTGACTTTTTAAGTGACTTGCCCAAAGCCACGTGGCTAGTAAGTGTTAAATGTCTGAGGTCAGATTTGAACTCAGGTCTTCCTAGCTCCAGAAAGTCCTGACTCATTGTGACACCAAGCTGCTCCTATATTTATCTATTTTCCATCAGTTCAGATCATATTTTTTCCTGTGGTAGCAAATGTTTTGTTTTTTTTTTTTTATAAAATGAGATATAATGAGATTATAAAATGTGCCTTGAAAACCTTATTTCCTAATTACTTTACCCTGAAAAAAATGCATTCCTGATAGTCAACATCATGGTTATGGGTCTCTCCATATCTGATTACTTTTAGCTTCAGATAATAGTTAAAATAGCATGTTTTTGCTAGACCCACACTTACCCCCTCCCCACCCGACCCCACATCATAGGAAGACTTGATGGAATGTGCACAACACCATTACAACCTTTCAGGATCTTACGTAGTCCCATACCATCATGAAAAAAATTGATTAAAGCTTTAGCATAAAAATTTAATAATTTATGATATTAGAAATGACTAATAAATCAATTAGAAAATTGAATTAGCTGGTTACTGTGCTCATTAGCTAGCCACTACAGTACTAATATGAAAATCTACTTCGGAACTTAAAATGAACAAAATTTCAAAAAGGTTCCTTGGTAAATATGAAATCAGAGCAAATACTAGATATTCTTAAGTAATAATTTAATATGTTCTAGCAGGCTAGCATGTCATTTTTCTCCACTAATGGTACGTTCCTGCCAAACACTTACTGTCTCTTATCTGGCACTTACTTTATAAAACTAACTTTCATTGTGAACATTTTTTTTAAATTGTGCATGTAAGAGAAAGGGTTTTGAGGAATGTTTAATGAGTTAACAAGTATAACACTGTGATCACATTATGAGATACACACACCCCTCTGATTGAGTCAAGACAGAAAGAACATGATTGACTGAATAAACAAATTAGCCACACATCTGGGGCCTTAAAATAAAAAGTCCTAGATAAATTTCAACAGTTCAAGAATGAGAGAGATTGATTGTAAGCTGAGAGCTGCCTGGTAAGGAGACACTGTGGGAGTGAGGGAAAGGAGAGAATTTTATTGTCATCTTCCCTCTCATTGTCCATGTGACTTTGAAGGGGAGCTCTTGAACCAGTAGGAAACATCACATTCTGGGAAGAGCATAGATTTACACTCTTGACACATGTGGATTCAGAGGCACAGGAAGAAAAAAACGATTTTGAAGGACAGGACCTCAGCAGGCAGGGAAGAGAGCAAAACTACGAAAAGGAATATGCCTAAGTTATTTAAAGGAGTCCATTGAAAAAAAAAAGACTACATCCAAGGGGTGCCACATGAGATATATAACATGAGTGAAATAACTTTCAGACCTTGCAGAAATAAGATTTTTTTAATTTACTTTGACAAATGTGTATTGTGACTCAATACCATTGTATGTGAAATTTGAGCCCACCTTCTGTCACAAATAGCATTTCTTTTTGTAATAGAGTTCTTTTCCTTCATATTTTAATGTAACTGACAGATTTATTTTTCCTTTTGTCATGCTATGTCTTTACTTCAAAGTATCTTTATATTAAAATATTCATGTTAACTGATTTTATAGTTTATCATAAATCATTAGACAGTTTTTAATGAAATCTTTGATGAAATAAATTAAATCCATTATTAACTACCTAAAAATATCATTTAGACTGCAGTGTCTGGGAAGGTTTTCTTGTAACAAGTGATCATGTCCACTTGAATTGTATCCATGTTGATTAACAAAACATTGATTGTATCCCTTGCTTTCTTGATGATAGGTTTTGTGACTTTGGCCAAGTTCTTTAACTTTTGCAGGCCTCTGTATTATCATCTGTAAAATTATTGGATTAAACTAAATAATTCATGATGTTCTTTTCTATTCTGACATCCCAGGATTCTGTTCTTTTCCCTAGATTTGAATCTGGGTGCCATGTAGTGCTCTTCAGTACCTTCTCTGCAAAACTTTATTAGTCAACATTTTGTTAATTATACATTTCAGCTAATACTACTGTAAAATATCACTGAGAAGTTATTTAAATATTATTTAAAAGGTGGTTAGGAAAAGAGGAACTGGGTTATTCTAAGCTTATAATCGTACTTTGGAGAAAGAGTCAAATGAAGGAAATTGCTACATGTGGGTATATTTATTTATCTATTTGTATGCACACATTTTTGCAATGCTTTATATACATATATATGTATGTATGTAGGTATGTATGTATATGTCTATACCCACATATTTTTCAAACTTATTTCATTTCTTATTTAGTAGTTAAAATAACTATTTTGTGGCTATTTCTTTTCCTACTAAGTTCCTAAGCATGGCTAAACATATACTTCTCAAAACCTATGGTGAAATAGAAAACACACCCTCACAGTACAGACAAAGCAGGAGATAAATTGGCATTTTATGAGCTGATTATTGTGACTATTCCCCAACTATCACATAACATTTTAACTGGATATTGGAGGCAAGTGTAGCAACAGATGGAATGTCATGCTCTTCAGAACCTCTATAAAGCTTTGTCCATTATTATTTTACTTTGATTTTCTTATCCTAAAGTTTAATGTTTATTACATTCATTTTATTTTTAATTGATTCACAATAATTATTTAAAAATGCAAGAATTACTTATTTCTACTACAAAGCCTGAACATAATTCACTTACATGAAATAATAGGCCAGACCTGGTTTGCTCTGACATATTGAGACAATATAAATGCATATATCACCATTGAACTGACCTATAAAAATATCTTAGAGTTACACAGATCTTAGCAGAGCTGAGTCTGGATTCCAAGTGTCATGATGTCTAGTCTAATACTTTTTAAATCACCTTTACTGCTTCTTTTTGGGTTGATTGTTTTTCTTCAAAAATAGCTTGTTTATTAAATCCAAATTCTTGGAATTCAGGTCAGAAAATATTTTAACCCCCTTTTGTATCACTTGCAGAATTGCTTGTACAGTTTTTGATTCCATCTGATTCCAATTATTGTGCTTTTTGACTTAGCCGTAGAGGTGGGGACAGAAGTTAATTTGCCAGAGTAGAGGGGCATGCTGGTTAGTCGCTTTGTCTTTAACCCCAAATGCTTTCTTTGAAGCATCTAATATAAATAGAATAAGTGGTTCTCAGTTAGGCTTAATTGTGGGGATTGTGTGTGCAGTCATACTACTGCCAACAGATTGAATTATGTAAAATCTTAAAGCCTAGATAAAAACGAGCAAACTTGGCTTTATGATGATAGTAAAGGTAATAAATTCTGTTTAAGTGGTCTTCTGAAGGAGGTGAGGTGTAAGGAATTGGATTTTTGCTTCTTTGAATTTTTGGGGGAAGTGGGAAGAGGAGAAATGAAATAAAAGGAAGATGCAATACCCTGTCCTAGGGCATCTTAGGGAAATAAGCAAACCAAGGTGACTTTGATTTTTGTTATTCCATAGTGGATGCTGAGATATGCATGTGGCCAGCAGGATTGTTAGAGTCTATATGACATCATGATAGTCTTTCAAAACTTGTAACATTAAATAAACCAGATTTTGCAGAACTAATTGTGACAGATAGCAGAGAGTATAAAATAGATTTCACTTAACTTTTTTATTTACAAATACATTTTATTGTATGGTCTTATTTCATTTGTTCTTCACTACAATAGGGTAAACACCTCATTTTTTTGTTTTTTGTTTTTTGCTTTTTGGAGGAAAGTTGGGGTTAAGCAACCTGCACAAGGTCGCATGGCTATTAACACCTCATTTTTAAAAAGAGAGTGACTAACATTTGTATGTTGTATAAACATTCACCAAGAAACAAAGGATCAGGTAAGTAATAGAATGCAAAAATATAGATAACATGATATTCAATACTTAGTATCATACAGTTTTGAAGATATACTATAAAAATGAAAATAAAGTGACAAATTATGTTCTTTTTTCCTAGAGGCAATAAATATCTTTATTCTGTGTCATGCCAAATGTTTGGAGTGAATATAATAACACTTTCTGTTCCTTTAAATAATAAATGTAAATTGTAGATATTGAAGGAGAGTGTATTTGGGAAATCTTGGTATAGAAGATATTATTGAAAGCATGGCCCATTCTAGAGAACCACATGTATTTGCTGGCATGAGTCACAGTTCATGAGCACAGAGCATGGTGTTAAAAAATAAAATGGAAACTTTCTTGTAATTTTAACTTGATAATAAATATTTCACTGTGGAGAAAACAGCAGCCACAACAATCATAATGACTGATTTCTCTATAGTCAATGAATTGTCCATGTAGTCAATCCAAACCTATCTTAAAATGGACAAAACCACAGAGTTTTTAAAATTTTCTTTCTTCCATGTTAAAGTTGTTGTTCCTTCTTAATAAACCCTAACTTCTATCCTAATTATCTATCAATATTTAAAGTTAGCATATGAGATATATAGCACATTATTTTTATAACCTAGTATGTACTTTGAAAATTAGAAAATTTGCACTAGCATATTCTCTCATATATTTGTATGTGTCTCATATATATGGATATATTGTGTGTAAATATAAATTTACATTTGTATGCATGCATATATAATCAGTACAATCCAAATATTGGAATCATCTCTTATAACTAGCATAAAAATATTCAATATATAATAATGTAGCTCTCTATATTAAGTAGTATAGTACAAATGCTAAAGCTGTAATATCAAAATTACTTAAAAGAGGAAATAGCTATAACAACAAAGATGTTTTTTGATGTTCACTTAGATTTCTACTTTTATTGGATATAATGATGATGATGATGATGATGATGATGATGATTATAATTAGTGATAGTAGTAGTAATTTTAGTAGCAGTAGTAGTAGCAATAGTAATAGTAGCAGTAGCAGTAGCTGCTATACTATAGTTGGCATTTATATAGAGCTTTAGAGTTGGTAAAATATTATATATAATTAATCATATTTAAGTTTCACAATTGTCTGAGGTGTGCACTAAGGACACTATCACCAATTTATAGATGAAGAAACTAAAACTTGGAAAGATTTAATGACTTTGGCAGTGTCAAAAACTTAGCAAATGCCAAACATTATTCTTCCCAAATCCCAGAGCTAGTAATTATCAAGAATTAATCTTTCCAAATCCAAGTATATCTTGTTCATTGCAGGAGTGTTGTTGTTCTTGTTTGTTCTTTGTTTTTTTAAGAGAACAAATGACATCATGGGGTGGTCTTGACTAATGTGTGAATTGGATTTAAGTGAGGCAGAGTTGCACAAAGTTAACAGCCTCACTCTCCCTTCTAGAGTTGTCAAACTTTAGTAGCAGCACAAAAGTCAAGACAACTGGCAATGGTCTGGGATATAGTGGGTGGCTTTGGCATACTCCATGACTGCCATATCTGTATAATGGGAAGGATAACATAAAGACTATGCATTGGCATATTTGTATAACTCTATAATTGGGCTATTTTGGATCTAGAACTTTGGAAATTATTATTTTTCCCATTATGGTATCAAAAATATATCTAGGATCTCTACTTTCTTAAGATCACTTAGTTGCTAAAAATCATTTAAAGACTTTTTTTTGAAATTATGCTCAGATTTCTCACCTGGAAAATAATTGCATTAAACTATTTCAATCTTGAGAATACCTTAGAGGTAAAAGCTGTAGGTATTAATTCTCTGAATTCAGTTTTACACCTAGGATAAATCCCTTATTTTGTTACTATATTGTTTGAAAGTATCAATTATACTATCTAACAGACAGTATAAGGAAATAACCTAAAGAGGAAGTGAACACTGAATATTATATCAAACTTTTGACATTGTCATAAAACATAATTTTAAAGTATAGAAAGCGACAAAAATATTAATTAACACTTAAAAACTGTACATCAACACTTCACTTGACCTTAACTTCCAAATTCAGTCAATAATGCCTAAATGCTGCTTTCGCATATGGATGAAGGCATTCAACAAAACAGTTTTGGACCATGAAGACTTATTGAGCTAGAAACATGAATTGACTTTGTTAATGCCTTAATATTTTCAAGCTATTTGTAAAGCAATGAAAAAATGTTCCTCATTGACCATATTTTTTCTTCTAATAACTATATTTGCATAACTATCATTCTAAAGAATAAAACATTTTTATTTGAGTACTTTATCAGGAATAGGATCTACTTAGTTATTTCTGAGGGTGTGTAAATCTCATCAACATGAGAAAGAATACATTCATACATTTTCTGACTCTGTGCCACTCAAGTAAAAAGTTCTCTACAAAATCTTCAACAAGAGATCCCCATGTGTTGCAAGGTTCTGCTATGCCTCTTAACCCTGTGTAAAAACTGGTCAACAGCAAAGGCTTTTTTATCAGTTATCAATCTATATTACTCCATAACTGATTCTCTAATGCTTACTATTTTATTGACACTTTATATAAAAAAGCAATATTTAGATGATCTTGGGGGTGAAGAAAAAGCTAGAACCTGCTTAAGCTCCCATACCAACCCCCTCCAATACCTATAAAACATAACTCTAAACATAGTTTAGGGGTACAGAACCCATAAAGTGACAGAGAGAAACAAATCCCCCATCGAAGGCAGCTTGGCAGGCCTAAAGGAAGGGCCTATAGCACCAAGCTGGGAGTCAAGTGCAGTCTGACATGAACTGTGCAGGCTCAGGCCCAGGGCAGCCACAACCAATTGCCCAGACACCTTGGAACAGACTTCAAGAGAGTGAATCACTGGGAGCTGTGGTGGTGTCCAGACTTCTCTATTCATAAATGACAAAGAGAAAGTAGTGAACTCTGTTGGAACTATGTGATAGAAGAACAAAGTACTCACCTGCCCCCACATGCATGAGGTGTGCAGGAGCTGCAGCTCTTGTCACATGGCTTCCTGAGGAGCTCCTGGACTACAGATCATAGGGGGACAACGTGACCATTCAGAGGGTAATTGCCCTTCCTTTGTTGTGCATGGATCTGGGTCACAGTCTTGGGTGTTGGTCTAGTGTGTGTGACGAGGGTGCCAGAGATTGTTGGGGCTGTAGACATAGTACCCTCCTCATAGTTCTAACAACTGCAAAATCACTAGCAGTTTGGGATATAGCTCCCTCCACTCTGGAAGCAGGGTTCTATCATGGCAAAGAGCCCAAAGGTCAAATAATTGGCTGGCAAGATGAGCAAGCAAAGGAGTGCAATTAGACCATAGAATCCTTTGGGGCGGGGGGCAGAACAAAGAGCATGAAAATATGGAACCAGAAGAAGAGAACAAAGTTAAAACTGCTACATCAAAAGCTTCTAAGAAAAATCTGGACTGGTTAAAGGCCACAGAGGACATCAAGAAGGATTTTGATAATCAAGGAGGAGAAGTGGAGGAAAAACCTGGGAAGAGAAATGAGAATGATGGAAGAAAATCATGAAAAGTAAGTCAATGGCCTGACTGAAGAAAATAACACCTTAAAAAAATAGACTAACTCAAAAGGTAAAAGAGGCCCCAAAAGTAACTAAGGATAAGAATGTCTTAAAAAGCCAAACTGGCCAGATGGAAGAGGAATTTCAAAAACTTATGGAAGACAATAATACCTTCAAAATTAGATTGGAGAAAATGGAAGCTAATTTTAATAAGTTCCTTATGATTTCTTTTTCCTGTTTACCTTTTCGTGTTTCTCTTGCTACTTATATTTGAAAGTCAAACTTCTATTCAGCTCTGTTTTTTTTCTTTAAGAATAGTTGCTAATACTCTACTTCATTGAACAACCATATTTTTCCCTGAAGCATAACACTCCATTTTGCTGGGTAGGTGATTCTTGTTTTTAATCCTTGTTCCTTGGACCTATGGAAGATCATATTCTAAGCCCCTTGATCCCTTAGTGTAGAAGCTGCTAGATCTTGCGTTATCCTGATTGTGTTCACACAATACCCAATTTGTTTCTTCATGATTGCTTGTAATATTTTCTCCTAGGCCTGGGAACTCTAGAATTTGGCTATAACATTCCTAGGTTTTTTCTTTTCGGGATCTTTTTTTCAAGAGACAATCAGAGAATTCCTTCAATTTCTATTTTGCCCTTTGATTCAAGAATATCTGGGCAACTTTCCTCAACCTGGAGCCTTAAGGAGAGTGGAACAGCAGCAGCT
>JAQQSW010016405.1:0-11682 GCA_028646575.1 Pseudocheirus occidentalis | reverse complement strand
GTGCCTCCAGTGCAGCCGATCTGCTCTCCTGTAGCCGGGGTTCCCCGCCTGATGCCCCAGGGCCTGAGCCGGCCGAGGTTTCTGCCGGGGGTCGCAGACTGCTGCGAAGAGCCCTGCCTGCTGCGCTGCCTGTAGCAACAGATGTGCTTTCAGTCTTGTGGAGAGTTTTGGAGCTTGAAAATCTGTTTAGCATCCCATTTTATGAGTTTTTTAGTGTGTTTGTGTGGGAGCTGTGGTGCTTTGCTGCTTCTGTGCCGCCATCTTGGCT
This sequence comes from Pseudocheirus occidentalis, assembly GCA_028646575.1. NCBI lineage: Eukaryota > Metazoa > Chordata > Mammalia > Diprotodontia > Pseudocheiridae > Pseudocheirus > Pseudocheirus occidentalis. The sequence goes on along the minus strand of JAQQSW010016405.1, from coordinate 11,414 downwards.
CCGCCCCCGGAACAGCAGGTGCCTCATTCTAAAAGAGGAAGGTGTCTCCTAATTCAGGCTACCTCTCATCCCTTACTTTTCCCTGTGCTTCCTGGCCAATGACTAGGGCATGATTTGGATTCCCTGGTCTGTTCTATAATCCATAAAACTTCCTAACTGCATAAAGGGCTTTTCACATTCTTGCCTAATAATTAACTTACATTCCCTGTCATTTAGAAGGCAAAAATAAGGAAATAAAAAATAAAAATCTCCTAAATATGTTATTTTTAATGTTCTAAAGGAATTTCCTTCTCCTCCTGTAGTGGCAACCACACTGGCATACCCAAGGCTAGACGGCAGCATAGGTTCTTAGATCTGCTTTACTAGGAAATAGGAGTCAACAATTCTTTTTAATTACATTTACTAGCTCAGCGGAAAAGTGAGCACCCTGAACTTCAGAGAAAATACAAACAGAGAAAATATAAGCAGAGAAATAATGACCAACAGACAAGTCTCTGACTGCCTGAATCAAAGTAATATGGCTATACACTTTACATACATCCCTGTATCAAGAGAGCCTTTATATCTGGGCAGTTGGGGAGCTCTGAATATAGGGTCATTCAGAATCTCAACCAGGGAATCACAAGATCCTTCTCATAAGCAAGCCCTGACAGGAAAATACCAACTCAGATTATATATACACATCTCAGAGCCAGAGGGCATCACAACTCTCATGACTCAGTGGAAATTAGCAAAAGGTGTGAAAGTCTTCCTACAAGCAAGTGTCTCCTAAACAACCTTCCCTAAATGGGCTCCAAGTGAGGCCTATTAATGGGCAGGAAGTTCTTAAATCCCATTAACATTACACCTCCCCTACTTAATAGTATTTTATTTTTTTCAATTGCATGTTAAGATAGTTTTCAACATTCACTTTTATAAGACTCTGAGTCTCAATTATTTTTTCCCTTCCTTTCCCCTCCCCAAGATGACATATAATCTGATAAAGGCTATACATGTACAATCCTATTAGATAAATTTCCACATTAGGCATTTTATGAAGGAAGAATCAGAAAAAAAAGGGAAAACTATGAGAAAGGGAAAAAAACAGAAAATAGTATACTGCAATCTACATTCAAACTCTACAGTTCTTTCTCTGGATATGGATTATATTTTTCATCATGAGTCTTTGGGAATTGTCTTAGTATTGCTAAGAAGAGCTAAGTCTATTACAGTCATTGCTCGGTGTTGCTGTTACTGTTTACAGTGTTCTCTTGGTTCTGCTCACTTCACTCAGCATCAGTTCATGTTAAGTCTTTCCAGATTTTTCTGACATCCACCTGCTCATTATTTTTTATACAACAATAGTATTCCATTACATTCACATACTACAGCTTGTTCAGTCATTCCCCAAATGATGGGTATCTGTCAATTTCCAATTGTTGTGCACCACAAAAGGAACTGCAATAAATATTTTTTGTACATGTGGGTTGTTTTCCCTTTTCTATGATCTCTTTGGGATATAGACCTAGTAATGGTATTGCTGGATCAAAGGGTATGCACAGTTTTATAGTCCTTTGGGCATAGTTCCAAATTGCTCTCCAGAACAGCTGGATCAATTCACAACTCCACCAACAATATATTAGTGTTCCAATTTTACATCTTCTCCAACATTTATCATTTTCCTTTTCTGTCATATTAGCCAATCTGATAAATGTGGGATGATACCTCAGAGTTATTTTAATTTGCATTTCTCTAATTTATTTATAGTAATTTAGAGCACTTCTTCATATGCCTATAGACTGCTTTAATTTCTTTATCTGAAAGTTGCACCTACTTATATCCTTTGAACATTTATCAATTGGGGAATGACTTATATTCTTATAACTTTGAGTCATTTCTCTATATATTGTAGAAATAAGGCCTTTATTTTCTGTTGGCACTTCCCGTGGAGAAGCCGCTGTCTCTTCACTGGTGCCATGCCCACCCTTAGACCTCTCGTGAAGCCTAAGATGGTCAAGAAGAGGACCAAGAAGTTCACCAGTCCAACAGATATGTCAAGATTAAGAGAAACTGGCATAAACCCGGAGGCATTGACAACAGGGTGTGAAGGCTATTCAAGGGCCAGATCCTGATGCCCAATATTGGTTATGGAAGCAATAAGAAGACAAAACACATGCTGCCAAGTTGTAATGCCAAGCAAAGGCAACTTCCAAGGTTCAGATTACCAGCAGAGCAAACCCCATTTATTCAGCAAATATTCACAGAACAGAGAAAATCAAGATACAGTATAACTCATTCATTTTGCAAGTAAGTTCTCAATTCAATCCAGGTACTACTCCACCCCTAGACAGTACATTCATTTAGTGAGTCAAAGTCTCTTCTCAAATGAAGATCAGTTTCCAATCATAAACAAAGTATATTCATTTGGTTAATCACAGAGCACAAAAAAGGCCAAAGGTTTTCCAGCCCTGGATCACAACTGAATTACAATACCATCCATTAACACCAAGCACTTTCTCAAAAGGGAGCAGGAGAGCACGAAAGGCCAGCCACCCTTAAGCCATAACAAGGTTAAGATATAGTCTCAGCATTGAAAACCCAAGGAAAGGCCCTTCTTTCATCTTCACTTGAGGCAAGCCCTCAGCAATTCCTGGGGAGACAAGTCTCAACAAAGCCATAGCCAGGGTCCTCATCAAGTGACACTCTGCCTGTAAAACAGTCCCAGAACCCCTGAAAACACCAGCAAGGCCCTCTTCCAGGATTTCTGTGAAGGTACCACAAGAAAATCCTCCTTCAGGGCTTCTGAACCAACAGCCAGGTTCCAGGACCTCTACAACAGCAGCACTGTCCTTCACCTGGGCAAAAGAACATCAAAACAGACAGACAAGGGGCAGCTAGGAGGCGCAGTGAATAGAGCACCAGCCCTGGAGTCAGGAGTACCTGAGTTCAAATCTGACCTCAGACACGTAACACACACACAAAAAACTAGCCGTGTGACCTTGGGCAAGTCACTTAACCCCAACTGCCCTCAAAAAACAAAAACAAAACAGACAAAATACCAGCACCACAGCCATGCCTCCTCAGTTCTTAGCAGCTCCAGGTGGCAGTTCTCAAAAGTCCTGGGCAGCTGCAATAGGCTTTCAGCAGTCTTTCTCTCAGAAACTCAGGCTCCACGATACTGGATCCTGTTCTCCTAAAAGTCCTTCTGGCCTTCTCTGGGCTTGGGCCTCTCTCCCAATTCACGGCTCCTCCCAGTTCAGCCCTCTCTCTTCAAGTGAACAAGTCCATCCCACAAGTGGGATTCACAAGCTCTGGGTTTTAACACTCAGCCCCAAAACCAAGCCAATACAGGGGCATCTCCAAATTCCATTACCATTATACAATCGGATTCAGGTAGTTTTTGGTGCACAATGTCAAAGGGTTAGAAGTGCTCCTGATGTGAAACAAATCATAGTGTGCTGAGATTGCTCACAATGCTTCCTCTAAGAATTGGAAAGTTATTGTTGAGAGAGCAGCTCAGCTAGCCATCAAGATTACCAATCCAAACGTCAGACTTTGGACTGAAGAAAATGAGTAAAAAGCTTTGCACATTTTTTTTGTGTTACATAAACCTCAAACTACTTAAAAAAAAAAAAAAGAAAAGAAAAGAAACAAAGAAGGCTTTTATCAGAGACACTGGATATAAAAATTGTTTCTGGGAAGCTTTCTGTTTTCCTTTTAGCCTCAGTTGCATTGGTTTTGTGTAAAAACTTTAACGTAATAAAAACAATCCATTTTGTACTTCATACTGTTCTCTATCTCTTGTGTGGTCATAATTTCTTCCCTTCTTCATAGATCTGACAGGTAAACTATTCCTTGCTCTCCTCATCTACTTATGGTATCACTCTTTCTATCTAAATCATGTACCCATTTTGATCCTATCTTCGTATATGGTGTGAGATGTCGGTCTATGTCTAATTTCTGCCATACTATTTTCCAGTTTTTCCAGCAGTTTTTGTCAAATAATAAGTTCTTATCCCAGAAGCGGGGTCTTTGGATTTATCAAACAGTAGATCACTAGTCAGACACAGCAGTCAATGACTATAGTAATTTAGTGTTTGATACATCTAAGGAATTTCAAACTCAAGATGTTAAAAATAAAATGTATCTTCACCCCTAAATCTGAGCTCCATCAAAATGCCACATTTCTGTTGAGGGCACCTTCCTCCCCAGTTACCCCAGGTTTGCACTTTGGGGGAAATCCTTGTATTCCTCCTCCTTCACTTCCTATATCCAATTAGTTGTCAATTCTTATCAATTTCAACCCTACATTTTTCACATTTATCTCCTTTTTCTTCACCCACACAAGCACCACCCAAGTTCAAACTTTTACCTGTTCTCACATAAACTACTTTAATAGCTTTCTTAGTAGTCCATGTACTTTTAGTTTCTCTTATCTCCATTTCATTTTCCATATAGTTGCAAAATAATCTTCCTAAGTCACTACCTTGCTTGCTCATACTTCAAGAGTGATTTCCTACTGCCCTTAGGATGAAGTATCTTTCCTTTTTTATATGTACTCCATGTTCTAATGGAGTTTTTACTTGATTCACTATTTTCTTGCCTTTGTGCATTTACACAGATTACTGTCCTTTCACTGATTCAGAATCCTTTGCCTTTCTTCAAGGATCAGCTCCAAGTACTCTCTTCTTGGCCAATCTTCTCTTCTTCTTGCTCTGTGCGGCGTCCCACCAACCCCAAGTCCCTTCCCCCTGCCCCTGCAATTGCAGTGATTTTTCCTTCTAAAAATTACTTTACTTCTTTGCATACATATAACCTATTGCCTTTTCCCTTCTTCTCCAAGGAGACTTTTAAGTTCTCTGAAGTAATGGCTGTTTCACTGCTGCTCCTAGCACAGTGCCTTGCACATACATAGCTGATGTAATAAATGTTACCTGAATTTGTTCAAAAACCTTAGAACTGAAAATTTACAGGTACCTAGAAATAGCTCTAACAACAGCTGTGCAAACCCTAGAAATTTGGGACACAGCACTCTCCACTTTGGAAGCAGAGGTGTACCTTAGCAAAGAGCTAAGGTACACAGAATACAATATCCCTCCAAAAAGATACAAATACAAGTTCTTTATAGAGGGACATCTAGCCCAACCTCTCATCCAATATTAGACTCCAAACTATAATACTTCTGGAAATTACTAGAAGACAGTTTAACATTATGCTTCTAAATCTCCTAAAATATCTTTTAACAGCAACAATTTTCACAACAGTCATTCAGGAGTTTATATCTATGACTAATCTTAAAATATCCATACAAAATGACACGTAACAAATCACAGATTACTCTTCAATAAGTATGGCACTCTGACTATATGCCAAATGTCCAACAAAGTTGGGTATCAGTTAGTATCAAAGAAAAAGCACAAGCAACCAAAGATTTTTCACCAGGGCTACACAAATGAAAATTCTTCAGGATTCTACTATCTAGGCAACATAGTCTTTAATGATCTACTAATAAACTATCTGGCGAGCATAAAAGGGTTTACTATAAGAAGGGAAACAAAAGAAATTTTATAAAGACAATTTCAAATATTTATGAAATGCCAGAAAACACCAACAGCACAAAAAACAATCTGGTATGCAGCAAATAAAAATCCAACTGAGTACTGAGCCAAAGGGTTACAGAATCCACAAAGAAACACAAGCAGAGCATCAAGAATCCTAAAATAAAGAGCTAGAGTAAAAGCTAAAAAGTAGTTCTAAAGTATGAGTGAATATAACGTATACAAAAGACAGTTCACAGATTTTTTTCTTCAGCTAACCTAAAACAAAGGTACCGCTAGCATCAGAAATGGAAAATAAAAACAATACATATATAAGAGCTACCATTTTAGGTATTTCTTCCATATCTGTACTCTGCATACTTTACATAAGGTCCTTTGAAGAAAGACTAAGGGATTTGTGCACTTTTCAGTGTGGTTAGTTGAATTGGTACAAATCATAATCCAACCAGGTTTTTTCACTCTAATTCTCATACATACTTGGCCATAGAGCCTTCAAAGATCCAGTCAAATTCTTCTAGGTCTTATAATATTTAGTGGGCAGCAACCTGTCACTTAAGCTACTCATCTGTTATCCGTTGTCCTTTCAATTGGACCAGCCCACTCCTGATTGTAATATCTTCCACAACATCTCTTACTTTTTAAGCTTAGGTTATCATTGGAAATATGCTGCAGCCCACCTAAGACCACGATACAGCTGTCCATTGTCCTTTGAGTATTTTGTTCTTAGATTCTAACATCCTTGGTACAATTTTTGGGTTGAAAAAAAATGAGTCTTTGAGCCAGAAAGCAGGCTGGGATCATTGAAAGCACTATGTAATTTACCAAATGTAATCCAACTCATTCTTTTCCTCCTATGAAGGAATCTCCAAATGAAACAATATCTATAAAGTGCTTAGCACAGTGTCTGGCACATAGTAAGTATTTAATAAATGCTTGTTCCCTTTTCTACCACCCCTACTTTAAAAAATTCTGGGACCAACTAATTTCCATATAAAATGTCTATCCCCAAAAGAATTAATGATAGGCTAACTTAACAAACTCTTCCAACGGCATATCAAAATAGGAGCAATAGCCATTTTTCATCTATTCATGTTTTCTGTATTGCTTTTTTGTTTTAATCATATTGTATTTTTAAGAAAAAAACATCTATTTTTCTCTCCCTCCCATCTTCCTATCTCTTTTTTCCCAGTTTAAAAAGGAAAACAAAAATTCCTGTAGCAAATGTGTTTGTTTAGTTAAGCAAAACAAATTTCTGCATGGGCCATGTCCAAAAAATGTCTCATTTTACATTCTGAGTCCATCACCTCTTTGGCAGAAGGTGGGTAACAAGCTTTATCACTGGTACTCTCATATTGTAATTGGTCATTGAAATAATCAAAGTTCTTAGGTCTTTCAAAGTTGTTTATTTAAACAGTATTGTTACTGTACTGTTCTCCTGGTTCTGCTCACTTTACTCTGCATCAGTTCATAAAAGTTTTCCCATGTTTCATTGAAACTATACCTTGCCTCATTTCTTACAGCGTAACAGTATTCCATTACATTCATATGCTACAATTAGTTCAGCCATATCTCAGTTGGTAGGTACCCCTTTAGTTTCCAGTTCTTTACCTCCATAAAAAGAAAAGCCAAATGTATTTTTGCCCACATGGGATCTTTTACTTTCTTTAATCTAGACCTAGAGAGTGGCATTACTAGGTCACAGAGAAAGCATAGCTGAATAACTTTTGGGACAGAGTTCTAAATTGCTTTCCAGAATTGCTGTACCAGTTCACAGCTCTACCAAAAAAAGAATTATTGTATTTCTCCAAAGTAGTCCTTCTAATATCTACCATTTTACTTTTTTATCAACTTTGTCAATCTGATGGGTGTAAGGTGGAACCTCAGAGTTGTTTTAATTTGCATTTCTCTAATAATTAGTGATTTAGAGCATTTTTTCACATGTTATTGATAGCTTGGGTTTCTTCCTTAGAAAACTGCGATTTCAAATACTTTGACTATCCCCCTCCCCCCAACTGGGGAATATGGTTCAATCTTTTGAGTATGCAGAATTTGTGATGGAAGAACAGAATATTATACCTTCCATAATGCCGCTATTGCCAGAGAGATGGGAGTTGACGAAGGGAGAAAAGCCAGAAGTTTGAAATGATGGCAAAGTGCCTATTGTAAATGCAATTATTATGGATATTTGCCTTTCCTTTGGCAAATATTCTTTGGCATGAGTCAGGGATTGTTAACTTTCTAATATATATTTTGATCAACTGACAAGTACTTATTAAGTGCCTCCTTTGTATGAGGCACTGTGTTAGGCAGTGGGGATCTAGGCAAAAAGAATGAAACAATTCCTACTCTGTTCTAAGTCAAGAGAGGCAATGTGAAAGAATGGATAGAGTGGTGGCCTTAGGGTCAGGAAGGTCTGAATTGGCTTCTGACATATACTGGCTGTTTGCTGGGTAAGTCATTTAGTCTCTCAACACTCTAGGTAAATCTCTAAGACAATTCGTTTCAGAGAAGGTGCCAAACTGCATTAGTAGTAGGAGTCCCTCTGGGAAACCCCTATACCAATGAAATCATAGGTACATACCTATCAAAGAAATCAGACAGAATTTTAGGCTGAGTCTGTCTCATTAGCTGATTTCTCACTGACTGCCCCTCACCTAGAGCAGGGCAAGCTTACCTGGATAGCCTTCCAAGCCATAGGCTTTCCACTTGCTGACTGGCTGAAGTCCTGCTCTATACGCATCTTGCTCACTGACCGAGGACACACTTAGTGGAGACCTGAATACCTGGCAAGAAGGCAACAGAAATCAGATGGTCAAAAAATGCTGAAAATGATATTCTGGAAAATAACACATGGCCTCAAAGAAGATGCTTCTGAGACAAATGACAATTATGAAAAACTTACATATAAATAGTGCTTTATGACTAAAAAGCACTTTTCTTATATGTTACCTCTTCTAACACAACAACCTTGGGAAGGTGGGATAGGGAGGACAGATAGCACATTATTATCCTTATGGTGTAGAACATGAGGCTCAGAAATAGTAAGTAACATCTATGAGATCACACATTTAGTGCTGGGGAAAATTTAGATCATATTTTCTGACTCAAATGCCAGGTTTTTCTGTTATAAGACAATATAAGTAGCCAGGAGACATTCTCTGTTATTCTATGGAAAAAGAACAACTGGGGCTCTTGGATTGTTTTTATCTGGAACTTTCCCCCAGTGATTTCTTCCATCTAACTGAAGTATAAAGAGTAATTAATAAGATACTGAACTGGAGTACCTAAGGACACTTAGGTTAGGGACACTTATTAGATTCCCATAATGCTTTGGTGACATTTAACATAACCACAGATCCTTACTTCTTGAGCATGATAACTCACAGAATAATTTCATATATTTCACAAGGCAAATACAGTTGATCCTCAGACAACAAAATTCTCAGGAATATATGTGCTTCAGGGAAAAGAAAGATGAAGGGAGAATACTCTAATTATACTGAAACAGTGTCCCAATATAGATTTCTGAGATCTGTGATACACATAGTACTTGCTGTCTTTTGACAAAGTTTTAAGCAAAAGAACACTTTTGTTCATTTATAATTATCTAAGCCATGTTATTACTGTACTGCTTGATGAAATGATCTCTGCACAGATAACTCTTCCATATGTAGTTCATTAAACACATTAAGAAATATAAGATTTTTGGATACTGTAACAGCTATACTGGATAAAATTGGATCTACCATTAAGTAGAAAGAAGTCAAATTGTTTCCAAAGCGACTGAAATCATAACAAGAACATATCACAGAGAGGCAGGGTGGTAGAAAGAACACTTGGGGAGTTCTGATTCAAATACCAGTTCCTACACTTACCAGATTTATGGCCACGGGCAAATAATTCTAAACTGACCTCTCCAAGACTCAAAATCCTCATCAGTCCTCTTTTAATGTAACTTATTTAATGGCAGTGATCTAGGGTTCAACAACCAATCAAATTTTAACCACCTACAATGTGTGCAGCACTGGAGATAAAAATACAAGGGGCTTATTATATTCCATCACTCATAATCACTTTTACATTAAGTATATGCATAAATAAATACAATTAAGGAGGGAGGACACTAGCAACTGGGACTTGGGGAAACTGAATCAGGGCAGACTTCATGTAGAAGGTGGGCACTTGAGGTGTGTCTTGAAGAAAAAGAGAACAGGTCGAGATACGAAGTTGAGATGAGCAAGAGCATTCCAAGCATGGGGCACTGTCAGTATAAAGGCATAGGGATGGAAAATGGAGAGACAGGAGAACATAAAGAAAGTCAGTTCAGGAAAGGGAGTGATGTGTGACTAAAAGAAAGATGGAACTACACGACCACACTGTTCAGAACTCTGAATACCATCAGGAGTTTATATTTTATTGTAGGGGCAAAAAAAAAAAGCCACTAAAGTTTAATGGATAAGGAAATGACATGATCAGATTTATACTTAAGGAAAATCATTTTGGCACTTGTGTACAAGAAGGACTGAAGCAGGGAAGGACTTGAGGCAGGGAGACAATTAGGCAACAACTGAAACAGACAACATGAGATATAATAAGAGCCTGAATGGTAACTGTGTGACAGTTACAGAGTAACAGAGAAAAGGCAACAGTTACAGAGTAACAGAGAAAAGGCGTCAGTTGCAAGAAATGTTCTTGAAGGTCATATCAATAGAACACCACCATGGCAGAACGGTTTAGAGCTGAAGTTTAGTGTATACCTGTTACCGGCCAAGGGGAGATGAATCTTCTGGCCAACATGACCTTGGAAATTATAAATTGGGAAAAGATTATAATCTGCATCAGTGGAGAGAAAACCCACACTGTTGATCCTTAACTTTTTAAAGATTCTTACAAAATCATTTAGAGCAGCAGTATCAAACTCAAATAGAAATAGGGGTCACCAAAATACACATAAAAATTCCTGAAGCACATAACAAATTAGAAAACCAGACATAAACACTTGTTCTTTAGTCATTCAGTCATGTCAGACTCTTCATGACTACATAGACCACATATCAGGTTCTTCTATCCTCTAATGTCTCTTGAAGTTTGTTCAAACTCATGTCCATTGTTTCTATGACACTATCTATCCATCTCATCCTCTACTGTTCCCTTTTCCTTTTGTCTTCAATTTTCCCCAACATCAGGATCTTTTCCAAGGAGTCCTGTCTTCACCTTAAGTATTTAGCCTTCAGTATTTGACCTTCCACTGAATAGTCTGAATTAATCTCTTTAACTCTTGACTGATTTGATCTTCTTTTTGAGAGTCCCTTGGACTCTCAAAAGTCTTCTCTAGCACTACAATTTGAAAGCAAGGATTCGGTAGCACTCAGTTTTCCTTACAGTCCAACTCTCACAGTCATACTTTGCTAGTGGAAAAATCATAGTTTGACTATATGTATATTTGTTGGTAAGGTAACATCTCTTCTTTTTAGTATGCTGTCTGAATGTGCCATAGCTTTCTCTACAAGGAACAAGCATCTTCTAATTTCATGGCTGCAATCACTGTCTGCAGTGATCTTTGAGCCCAAAAGTATAAAATCTGACATTGCTTCCATTTCTTCTCCCTTTGATGAGGTGTAGGCTCTGGGACCCCCCCCCCCCTCCTTTTTTTTTTGAGCTCTCCTTGATTCTTTGAGGTACAGGCTCTGGGAAAGTAAACCTTCCCAGGGAAGACATTTGCCTGAGGTTATAAGCCTTAAGTTGTGTTTCTTGCCCAAGTCTTTAGCCCCCTTTTTTTCCATCTGCTTCCCACCCTTGAGCCTATCAAAATATCAATCCACTCTTGCATTGACCTTATTAACTCCACCTGAAGACCCTCCCCAAACTCATTACTGG
>JAQQSW010016404.1:0-11682 GCA_028646575.1 Pseudocheirus occidentalis | reverse complement strand
CTCCTAGATACTCTCTTGACACTGTTCTCTCTTGGTTCTTTTCCTTACGTATCTGATCTCTCCTACCCAGACTTCTTTGCTAGATCATCATCCATAGTTTCTCCCCTAAGTGTAGTAGACCTACAATTAGGGAGCAAAGCATGGTTTAGTTTTATGCTAAAGTTCTGTTTAAAGTGCTTATCTTGATCTACAGTCACTCACTTGGTGGCCTTGTGGATCTCATGGTCTCAATGAAGATGTAACTTTTATTTATATGTTCTTCTCATTTCCTCAGCATCAGTCCCACACTACCAACATTTTGAACTGTATGCCCCATAGGCATCTCAGTTTTAACATGTTCAAAACAGATCTCATAACTTTCCCCCTAAGACCATGCCTTTGTAAACTCTCCATTTTCCATTGAGGTCCCACCACTTTTCCCAGGTACCCAGTTTCACAACCTTGTTGTCTTCCTTGATTCCTCTTCTCTCTCTTACCCAGCTTATCTGGCCATTTGCCAGATCTTTAAATTTTTAGTTCTACAGCACCTCTCACATCTATCCCCTTCTGTCCTTAACAACCAGCATCCTAATTCAGGCCCTCATCACCTCTTGCCTAGAATATTATACTAGCATCCTAATTGGTCTCCCTGCCTATTCAAATCCATTCTTCATCCAGCTTCCAAAGTGTTTCTGGTCTGAATCTTGTCATTCTCCACTCAAGCACCAGTGGATCCTTTTTGCTTTGAATTCCCCATTTTGTCCATTCAAAGTTTTTCACTGTCTCATCCTAACTTACTTTTCCAGCCTAATTGCACATTACTCACCTTGACGCTCTGTGGTCAGGCCAAACTTATCTTACTACTTTTAGTCATACACAACACTGTATCTCATCTTTATGCCTCTGTATTGATTTGTCTCCCATACCTAGAATCTACTCATTCCTTACCTTCACCTCTAATGGTCACTGGTTTCCTTCTAGACTCACTTTGTATTCTATCCAGCTGCTAGTGCCTTTCTTCCCAATAATTACCTTTTATCTTCTTTGTATCTATTTTGTTATGCACTACATTTGACTACCTTATAGAACAGAAGTTATTGAGGGTACTTTTTTTTCCCTTTGTATCCCCAGGACCTAGCATGTTAACTGGTACATTCTGGGTGAATAAAACAATTGATGATTAATTGCTAATTAAGTTCATGGGAATCATGTGAAATACCAAATTTCAGAAGTTCACTTTGAAAATTCCCTCATAGCTCTAGTTTTCAAACTATTCTGTAGAAACACAGGTTCCTACAAAACATTTGTAGTTTCTTACCAAAAGATGATGCTAGTGAATATTTAACAGGTGTTGGTTTTGACACCTCTAGGCTCTTTGCAAACCCTTATGTTCTGGGTCAAGGTAATGTTTACTTGACCTCAAAGATTTAATACCACTCCTTTTGCACATGTGCAGAGCTCCTTAAACTTAACCAGGAGCTGAATCAACCATAGACATTGTAGAAAAAGAGAAATTAGTGAATATAAAGAAATGGGAAAATGTTTTGTCTTAAAATCGGCATTTTCTTTACTGAGCTGAGATTGAGTTTAACTCATGTAATTCTTAAATATAGTTCACCAAAGTATTATGAAAATAAGGTGCAAAGATTTGGGGTGTCTTATGTGTTAGAATATTTTGATTTAAAAGTCTTGAGTAAGATTGGTACAAATAAAACAATATTATCTTATACTGAATTTTTATGTATAGTATTTGAGTTGGGGTTTATGAAGTTGCTACTTGGCTAGTATATTCCTTTATAATACCTTGACCCTTCTTCATATAAAGGAAAATCCCCTCACATCATCTTAAATTAGCCTATGGTTGTGGAAATATAACCAGAGACTGTTTTGAGTACAGCTAACAAATTAAATAATTGCATTTGTGAGCTATTTTAAACATTTAAATGATCTCAGTTCAAGTAAAGGCAATTTGAGTAGTATTTCAGCTTTCTGAAGCCCCTTTATACAGAGTTAGTATAAATTCTGTTCTCAGCCACATACACACATATGGTGCAAACCACAAATGGTTTATAGTCATATATTTAACCATTTTCATATGTTTAATATAAGAGTATTTATAGTTAGGTATTTGACATATTTTATCCTTAGATTGCTATTTCAGGTACCCCATGTTGTTGAAACAAACAGTATTCCCAGAATAAAGCTTAGATTCTAGATAATTGTTCCTATAAAGTGATTCTACTATGAAATAAAAAATATTGTGAATTTTATGTTTCTGAAATAAGATTCAGATGTCTCAAGCTAAATTTGCATACCAAAATTATTCTCTAGCTTTTTTTTTTGGTGGGGGAGTGTTTAAAAATTAAATATGGGTACTGGAGAAAAATTAAATATGGATACAAAAGCAATTTGAAATCTTATGTGCATTTTAAACTGTATTTTATCTACCATTGAGATTTTGGTAACTTTTGAATTCCATTTGATAGGTTTTTTTTTCCCCCCAAAGATGATGTTATCAGTTGCTTTATAACATAAATTTTCTTATTTAATTTTATTTCAGCTCAATACTTTTAACCTTACTTACTTTGTTACAATATTGAGGGGTAGCATGACATGGTGGATAGAGAACCAGCCAGTTTTAGAGTCAGGAAGACTTGGATTCAAGTCTCACCTCTGACACATATTAGCAATATGACCATGTGCTTACACTTAACCTTTCCTTACCTTAGTTAACTCTCTTAAGACTATCATTTGCAGAGAAGATGCCAAACTGCATTGAGTAGAGGCAGTTAGGTTTCTCATCCAAGAGTTCTCTTATGCTAATTAATTAAATCACAGCTCCAGTCCTGATAACTAAGTATAATCATTTTTGTTTTTGACATGTTTTAACCTAGCTAGATTTTTGAATTTTTATTTCTCTACAACATGCCAACTATTCTTTATTGCTTTACTTTCTGTAGGCTCTGTAGGAAAACTTTTCCTGTCTTCAAGTTCTAGAGCCTTTTGGTATATGTGAACACATACTGACATCTTGTAATAACTACTTCCCTTCCTTAAGGGACCACAAATCAACTTTTTAGTTATCTGTTCTAAAACTCTCCCAGGCATTTGATGTCATACTCTCCATTCCTTTTTTTTTTTTTTTTTTTTTTCATTTTGGAAGGGGGAAAGGCAGGGCAATTGGGGTTAAGTGACTTGCCCAAGGTCACACGGCTAGTAAGTATTAAGTGTCTGAGACTGGATTTGAACTTAAGTCCTCCTGATTCCAGGGCTGGTGCTCTATTCACTGTGCCATCTAGTCACCCTTTTCCCATTTTTTAAATCCATTTTTTACTTCTTTAGAAAATTGGGACCTTTGTCCAATCTCCAGTTTTTATGCATCTTCCATTTGTCATAATTCCTTAGGGCTCTGAGGTCATTTACTTCTTTAGTACCCTATATTTAGTGCCCTTTAGCACCCTATAATTCTTCTGGACATAGGGGGCTTGAATTCTTGAAATAACTGGTAATCACAGGAAATAATAAAGTAATAATAACAAATATATAATAAGACAAATATATTTACATTATATAGAAATAAATATAGAAATGAAATTGTAAATATAAAATAAAAATAAAAGTGCTATTTTTAGTTTATGTATTTGAGTAGCTGCAAAATGCAAAATACGGTTATTTGTAATGAGGCCATACAGAAATAACTACTCTGAATCATGGTTCTTCTCTTGAAGGAATTTATAGTTTAATAGGAAATATAAGACATGTATTTAAATAATTATAATATAGAATGGGATAGATGCTGAAGTGTTAAGAGCATCTGATTTAGGAGCTTTTAGGCTGTAATGCCTATATATATGGTGTTTTACGATGTTCTGCTTTCCCAATGTGAAGATACGTTCTTTGTCAAAGAAGGGAGAAACAACTTAAGAGTTTTCCTTTTTGTTGTCATACTTGAGCAATACTTATTATAGTTTCTCTTTTTTTTTTTAACATAGCTAAAAATGCCTTTTATGGTATCTTTAGATTTCCCCTTGGCATAGTATCAATTTTTGCCTTTCTGATGTTGTAGCGCCAATGGGATATTCACAATGTGTATGGTAGCTATAAATATGCCAGCATAATTCTGAATTGCAAAATATAACAAACTCTCCACATGAAATACAGAACCAAAACATTTATTCAGACACTAGAAAGCCAAATCCCAACACCAGAAATCCAAATCTATCATAGCAACAAAGAAATCTATACACAGTAACAGTGCAGGGGGCACTGCCATCCCCAAATACTCATACAGCTCACTGCCTACTTCCTTTCTCTCCCTTAGCTCCAACTGCTCTGACCAACTTCCTCTCAGATCTCTACCCTTCCTGTTGCCACCTGTTTGGCAAACTCCTCCCACCATAGACACATGTGACTCAGGCTTCCATGTGATTCAAGCAGGTCACATGGGCCTACTAATGGCTGGGAAAAATCTTTCCATTAAGCAAAAATACATTAACAATAAGGTGTTTTTAAAATTTGTGCCATTTTTAAAATGTTCATTCTGGATTATCCCTTCCTTCCATTTCGTTGTATACTTTTACTATGTTTTACACTTTCTTTAGATTCTTTACTTTTTTCTCTTCCTGGAATAATTTGTATAGTAAGAATTTAATCTTTTAGAACTTTCTATAAGTCTTGACTTATATTTTCTAAACATTTAAAGATTTATTTTCCTAAAACCTAGGAGCATATATTTTATTATTCCCAGCTTTCCTTTCTTTTGTTGTTATTAATTTTATAATGGTGTAATCATATTCCAGGGTCCCTGTGTCAGTTCTGCATTATCAATAAATTCTTAGTTCATGGCCAGTAGTATTCTTAGCAATGTAGCATTAGATATTAGTAGGTAATTTAGTATATCATTTGGCAGTTTACTATATATTTCATTTGAGTAAAAGTTAACATTTTCATTTTATCCTTCTTAAGATTACTTTGGCGTACGTACTTGAACTTAAAAAACTTGTAGTCTTGCTAGTGAAATATCCTAGAGGCATTTTATAAAATGAGAGAAAATATATTTCTGATGGCTATAGATAGCTTCCTTTGTGTGGACTATTTGGGTGAAATCTTTAAATGCGGCATTTCACTAAAATTGTGTGAAGCCTTTAATATTAAAACCCGAGAATTAGGATACTAAGGTTTTTTTTTGTTTTGTTTTGTTTAGGGTGTACTGCTGACCCTAGAGCAGTTATAAAAGTTTTTTTCACTGATTGCGGTTGCTCATTATGGTAACAGTATATAATAGAAGACAGTTTGTCTTTTAAAACTCGTGTTTAACTGGAATTTCCAGTGAATATATTGGTGTTTACAGGCAGCTATCATAGAATCTTACTTGTAAGGAATTTCTAAGTTAGTGTACCCCCTGCCCTTACTTTCTATATTTATAAGCCTAGTTACTGCTGCCACATTACCCAACATACTCCTTCTACCTTCAGGGTTTTCAAGAGTTCCTGATAAAGTATGTTGTAATTGGCAGTGATGCCCCTTATGCCACTTTTACTCTTCTCAGAGCCTTAATATGATTCTTATTTTATCTCTCTTTTTTCATGCTTGCTCAGAGACTTAGCTGTCAGCATCTTATATGTGATCCCAAGTGCTCTCACGGCATTAGGGAGAGATATTTTTTCACCAAAAATTTAGGGGTCCTATAACATAGGATGGTAGTACTTTAAAATGTACTGGATCATGTCAAAATAGTTTTCACCATTTAATAATAGTAATGTGTTTAAACAAATGTGTTAGAAAGGTGCCTCACAAATGAAATAAATAAGGAAATGTGTAAATCTTTTCATTTATGTACATGTGCGCACATACACACACACACACACACACACTACACATATCCCTTAAATTATTCCCTCCTTCATTCATATGTCTTCTTTCCAATAAAAATCTAATGGATAAAGCCAGGAGTATTATAAAAGTACCGTTAGTAATTTTATTTTGTTGCATTTTTTCCCCAAAACAAGAAAAAAAGCATTAGTAACCACTGAATGAGTAACATCCCCTCCGTAGTAACTTTTCAGTGGTTTCCGATATACAATTTTCCAGACATCTTAGTTTTTAAGTCTTAAGACTTTTTGAGCGTCTGAATTTGGAAAAGGAATTTTAAATCTTCTAATTCTTCTCTTGAGGATATTGCTTTTCTTTTCAAGTATGTTTTCAGAGAGATTTTATATTTCAGCTTATTTAAATTTTACCGTTTTACTTGATAAATGTTTAACATTTAGGGCATGATTTTAATAAGTTTAAGCAATAAGTAAAACCAATTATAAATCTTTTGTATTTTAATTAATATGAAAATGATATACAGACATAATAAATGTACACATTGTTTTCTATTAATTCAACAGGCATGCCCAAAGAAAAGTACGATCCACCTGACCCCCGGAGGATGTACACAATTATGTCCTCGGAAGAAGCAGCCAATGGGAAGAAATCACACTGGGCAGAGCTTGAAATAAGTGGTAAGCCTTGGTGAAATGAGTTATGAAAAATGAAATGTTTAAAGCTTAAGATAGTGATATTTTTAGTGTGTGGGTATGTGTGTGTGTGTGTGTTTGTGTGTGTGTTTGTGTTTTTTCACATGTAAATGTAGTATCCTTGGTGAGAGAAACCATTTTGTGGGATGAAAGATAGTTTAAGTCTTTGGAGTATCAGGAAATAAATCCCAATTGGCCGGCTGAAAATGGCATTTTAGTGTAGAAGTTGTATATAGTGCTCTTTTCTTGCCCCTCCCTCATCTATTTTGGTAATCTGTTCACAAGAACATTCATATTTAAACTTGTCTTTAAATTAAAAGTATATATTTTGTTTTTATACTTTCGTTTTGAAATATGTCCTTCCCCTTTTCTTCTCCCCCTCATGCTATCCCTTGTAACAAAGAATAAAAAAGAAAGAAAAAAAATTTCAGCTAAACTTAACACATTGATTTTTTTTTTCCCCAACCACTGTGTTGCAGTGTCAGCTGATAGATACTAAGCTTGTGGCCAACTAAATTCCCCATATCCTTTTCACATGACCTGTCCAGCCAGGCTACACTTATACTCCTGTGCAGTTTACTTAGCTCTTGAATATTCTTAACATGTTTTAGTATAATGGGACAGAGTGAGGTTTTCTAATTTAGTAATTGACAAGAAAAATGGTTAACATTTGAGCCTGCTCACTGAAGAGTGGTAGATGGAAACAAAGCAGATGTTCCATGCCTGAGGCTTTTTTGTGTGCTTTGGGTTTCCTGACAGCCTTATTTGAAAAAATCTTCAAGTCTTTATGAAGAGAATACATAGGTTCAGTGATGCAAAATTTCTTTTTTTTTTTTCCTCAAGTGTCATATATTCCTACTTACCTCCTTCTTGACTTTGTATTCCCTTTCCTACTTGGGAAATTTTTTGACATTCTCTAGAGAGTTTCCTTCATCCTCTTTAGTAAACCACTGTATGAAAATATATTCTTTAAATCTTTTAGTCTTTTCTTGCAGGGAGACTAGTTTTAATATTGCTAGTGCTTTACTTCATAAGAGAAAACAAACATTATCACAGGGGTAGTTTGTGGTTGTCTGTATTTCTTGATAATCTTCTTAGATAATCAAGAATCTTTTTAAATTCCTACTGAAAATTTCCTTTTTCTGTATTACATGCTTCTCAGGTGTTCTTGCAAAAGGTGCTTTTAAAATTGTAGTTTCATATTGATTGCTTTCATTTCATGTATTTGACTCCCCCCAAAATAATTATCAGTTCTATGAGGGAAGACATCCATTTTTATGCTGCTTTGTTTTTCCTACAGCATCTAGTACATAGGAAATACTCAGAGATGTTTTTGTTGAAAGAATAAAACCCTTAAAATGCACTGTTTCACAATTATATGCTGCTCTTAAAAGTTTTATTGACAATTTTTATTTATATACCAGTCACTTTCCAGTATACATCTTCAACCTCCCCATTGACCCTTCCCTTTTAACAAAGGAAAACAGCTAAATCAAACTGCTAATCAGAATAGTGACTCTACCTGACAATGCATACAACATTGCCCCCTTCTAAATATTGCATAATAGAGAAAATAGCTTCCAAGTTTGAGATAGTTTTGAGGTTTTAGAAAATTGGTTCTCTAAAATTAGCATTTTCCCATGAGATCTTAGTTTTTCTCACCAGTGGCCACCAAGTATTGTGGGGTAGGTTCTGAAGAGATTATGGAAACCATAAGTATATTGTGTTCATCTTGGACCAGGGATCAGACGTAATACTCTCTAGAGCATTATCCTTTCTTTGATTCCATATTCTGACCTAGGAGTGCTTTAACTTGGTGGCTCATCCTCAATTTAACAATGAAAGATAACCATTCTCTGAAAGCTACTTGTTTCTGGCATTGTTATTTGTCTTTAATTTAGTGTTAGGGCTCTTAACATGTTGTGGATGTTGTTGCCACTTAAGTGCTGTTGGCACATTGGATCTACTAATCAAGTTAGGAGCATCACTATTATGATGAGTATTTTTTTTTCCAGTGTAGGAATATGCACAGAACAGTTTACTAATCTCAGATTATTTCTTGACATGATTCTAAGCTAAAACTTAAGTCCAAGTAAGATGGAGTTTATTATAGATTTGTTGTTGTTCAGTTGTGTCCAGCTTTTTTGTGACCCCATTTGAGGTTTTCTTGGCAAAGATGCTGGAAAGGTTTGTCATTTCCTTCTCCAGTTCATTTCATAGATAAGGAAACTGAGGCAGACAGGATTGAGTGACTTGCCCAGGGTCACATAGCTAGTAAGTGTCTTAATTTTAACTCTAGGCCAGATGTTTTAAACTGTGCAACCTGGTTGTCCCTTAGTATAGATACACATGATTAATTTCTTTCTACTTAAAATATTGACAATGTCAAATTAAATGATACATTGTTTCCTATTTTACTTTGGGAAGGATGGTGAAATTTGTAGTGTGTCCATGAGAATTCATAACTTTAAGCAAACAAATTATTTGAAGCGAGTTAGAATTTATTTGTCTGTACATTGTACGACTGACTATTTTAAAGTAGTTTGTTAAACTCTTAATTTTTGTTTCATTTTGAACTAAATGTTGAGGGAGGGGTAAATGATATGAAATCTTTAGATTCTTCTTTTTTTCTTTTATAGGAAAAGTAAGAAGCTTAAGCTCATCTTTATGGTCACTGACCCACTTGACAGCTTTGCATCTCAGTGACAATTCTTTATCCCGCATTCCTTCAGACATTGCCAAGCTTCAAAATTTGGTTTATCTGGACATGTCCTCTAATAAAATCCGTAGTTTACCAGCAGAACTCGGAAACATGGTGTCACTCAGGTAAATATATTTGACTTAATGTAAAACCAGGCACCCTCAGATACGTTGTTACAATGTGACTAATCTTGAAAACAATTAAAATGCATTCATTAGTGGTTCTTTACCTTAAATATTTTTCAGACTATGACTTGTTCTTTTCGTTGATTTTTATAACATTTTAGTAACAGGTGGATGCCATATTTTCTGAAATTGTGTAGTAGGCCCTTTGTATTGTAGAACAGAACAGACTGTTAGGCTTTGTGTAATACTTGAACCAAATGTGTTATAAAAATTTGGCAAATAGAGTTAAAGATTTCAGCTATACTGTGCTTAATTCTTAGACCAAGCTTAGATGTGGGGATAGCTTCTATATGCGAAGTGTGTCCCAGCACCTTGTAAAGCTACATTTTGTATATTGTTTCCAAAAGATGAATCGTCTTGGTCTACCATTTCTGCTTAGCTGTTTACATACAGACATTGTTTGTTACGAATTATGAGCCCATTACAACTATTTCCTATGCTTAGAATGCCCGTTTCTCCTTCTCCTAGTGTCTGTCTCTGCTGTGCTTTTTGCAAACCTATGTCCAATTTAGCTGAAATTTTTGCTGTTCTCCCCTGCTTCCTCCCTCCCCCCAAACCCCTCCATCCACTTTCTAAGGCTAGAAATGACTTTCTTCTTGGCATTGTGCTTATTTTGTATGTGCTACTATAGTTATTGTGTAAGTATTTTATAATATTTCATATTTGTGTACTTGTGGTCTCCCTGCTAGACTATAAACTCCAGGAGAGTAGGGATTATGACTTTATCTTTATATCTCTGTTAGTCCCTAGGACACAGCTTCACATGTAGTATGTGCAAATAAATAGCTTTTGATTGAATCAGTGCCTCTTCCTGTGATTCTATTTTATTTATTTCCTGTCATGGTCCATTTAAAGGAAAGGAGCAAAGTTTTGTTGGCTCCACTCTAGCTGTGATGGAGTAGGCTCCAGCCTTATGTAATAAGAAAATAAGTCCTTAAAAAAAAATGCAGATAGAAAATGAAAATTTTTAAGAGTTCAGTGTTGTAGTAGTTTTTGGCCAGTTAAGGGAGTGAATCAAATACATTTATGGCCCAAGAGATAATAAATACTTACTGATATTATTTCAAAATCTTCTTTTTCCTGCCTTTTTAGTAGAATCCTTTAATTTTACTGAGTAGTGATTAGGTGATTTAAAATATAAATGAAAGCACTAGGGATTACCGAAACAGTCTTCTTATAGAAGAATATTATGTTGCAGGTGTTTGCCTTTATTATTAACTGATATTCCTTTTGGTTATTATATTTGCTAGCATCTAAGATCCAATTGTGAATGATTTGAACAGTGTTTTTACAGCCTTCTGTATTTGTAAATCCTAATGAACATAAAGTAAATTCAAAGAATAATTATCGCAGGAAGGTAATCTAAAAATTCCTTTGAATGTTTCTGCAAGGTCATGTGAACCTTTTTTTAACCTCCGTTTTCTAATTATAAATGCTAAACTGCCTCAGCAGCACTTAGTCTGTTTTGCACCTTGTGTGCTAGACTAGATTCAGACTAGAATATATTTTTTAAAAATCAGTTATTTGCCCAAAGAGTTTATTTCCCAGGGAATAAATTTTAAAACTTTTAGTGAAGCCTAATGTTGACTTCTGACTACCCGAAACTTTTATTTTTCCAATAGGGAACTCCATTTAAATAACAACCTGTTACGAGTTCTACCTTTTGAGCTGGGAAAACTGTTTCAATTGCAGACTTTAGGTCTAAAAGGTATGCTTTTTAAATTTTTGCTTTTTCCGTTGTTGTTTGGGTGGATAAAAGTTGAGAAGTAGTTGCCATTTTTGTAATTAAGTAGGAAGTTTAGCTAAGTAAGAAAAAAATTCATTTGAGAACAGGGAAAAAATGCTCAAGTTTTTTGCCACCTAAAAAAGTCAAAAAATTTTGAAGGGCACCTTCAGTCCTGGTTAAGCATTCCTATCTCAATTTCATTTATCTCTGCAAAGTTTTTTCTCCATACTAGTCAGTTCTATTTGATAATTGTTCCAGTCTGCCTCACATCTTTTCTCCCTCTTTATCTTTTTTTTTTTTTTTTTTTTGCTTTTTGGACGGGGAAGGCTGGGCAGTTGGGGTTAAGTGACTTACCTGAGGTCACATGGCTAGTAAGTGTTAAGTGTCTGAGGCTGGATTTGAACTCGGGTCCTCCTGATTCCAGGGCCAGTGCTCTATTTACTGTGTCACCTAGCCGTCCCCTCTTTTTTTTTTTTAATTAAACTTCCTTGTGAATTTTTGACTCCATACTTTGTTTTGTCACGTGAGTTGTAGCTACTTTTTCTCAGAACAGGGAGAGCCTTCAAAAAT
>JAQQSW010016403.1:0-11682 GCA_028646575.1 Pseudocheirus occidentalis | reverse complement strand
AGAGGCCCTCATTTTTATATGTTCATTAAAACTTAAGGACTTCTGTTAGGTAAAGCTTTGTTGGACTGTTTCCAGTTACCATATATACTTGAAAGTAATAAAAGTGGTTTCTTTAAAAATCATCTATAATTCAGGCTTTTCACTAATTCAGTTTAGCCTTCTTCTCGATTGCTTCTAATTAATGTGCTTTCACTGCAGGGCTGAGGGAGTGAAGAGTAGTTTTTCTCATGCCCTTCCTTCATCCTTCATTTCTTCTTTTTTTTTTTGCTATAGACCGAAATTGTTTTCAAATTATTTTCTAGTTCTAAAGACTGAGGGAGCATGATGCCATACACTCTAATTGTCAAGGCTGGTTCTAGACATTTAACAAATAGAACAGTGATGGATTAGTAGATTGTCAAGAGTCAGTATTTGGTGTTACTGATGTATTCATAACATTATACATTTAGAGTTGTAAGAGACCTTAGAGGCTATCTAATCCAACCCCCTAATTTTATAGATGAGAAAACTGAAACCAAGAGAGACATAAAACTGGGTCTCATTTCAGCTTTATAATCCTAGCATTAAATACAGTATCTAAAATTCACCCTCATCCACACACAAACATAAGTATACAGACAGTTCTCCTTGTATGCAAATTCACATTATATATATATATACATATATTTAATTTTACATTAAGAATTCTGAATGAAATTCACATTCCCCCAAAAACAACTATGTTACCTTTACTGTGCAGTGCTTGGCTTTCTTGCTCGGCTCCTGCTCCTTAGCTAGGTGCTCCATGGCCTCCCACCCTCACCACCCTCACTGCCCCCACCAAAAATGAAAAAAAAACCTGTAATAAGCAGTTCTCAACCTGATGGTTATGTTCAATTAGTAACAATGTAAATACATCCTGCATATCAGATATTTATATTAAGATTCATAACAGTAGCAAAATTATAGTTATGAAGTAGCAAAGAAAAAAATTTTATGGTTGGGAGTCACCACAACATGAGGAACTATATTAAAGGGTTGTGGCATTAGGAAGGTTGAGAACCAATGCTCTAAGTGAAAGCAGAAGAAAAGAGTCATGGGGAGATCTGCACCCCTGAGAATCAGGGGCTTAGCTTTACCCTTCCAGTGCTGAGAGAGACCTTTGTTCTGTTTCACCCACCCACTTGCATGTTAGGCAACACATCTGTCTTCTTTTCTTTTGTGCTTGAGTACAGTGTATCTATTCCTAGACCTGCATGTTGCCTATCCTTTCCTGTATGTGTCCATGTCTAATTCCCATTTGTCTGACCTGTATGTTCTTCAACTCCATTCCAGCTAGGTTCCCCCTGTGATTGGCCCCCTTCCTCATGTGTTGCTTCTCCTTCACTCTGTTCTCTGTCTCTGACCCCTGCATGTCATTGAATATGTGCCTGCCTCTCCCTCCATTGTCTCAAGGCCTTCATCCCTCTTTTCTCCACATCCACAGGCAAATTCACATTACATAAAAATTTCTTTATGTAAGCATCTGCAGAATGGTCCACTTACATAAAGTGAGAATTGTCTTTATATGTGTGTGCACACACCTACATCTAGAGATGCATGTGTGTGTGCACACACATATACATGGGGCATCCCAACAGTCTTGGTAGAGCTTCAAGATTTAATAACTAATCTCTAAGACTTATCTCAAATTATCTCCTAGTTCTAAAAATTTATGGAGCTTGATTGCCAAGGACCCTTACTTTCATGATTGGTTCTAGACATATTAAACAAGCGAGAGAGTCAAGGATTAGTAAGTCAAGGGCGAATACTTGACACTACTGGTGTAATCACAAGAGCAAACTGAACTCTAAGGGACATTTGGAGCAAACCAGTCCAACCCCCTAATTTTACAAATAAGGAAACTAAGGATAAGAGAAAGGATGAAAACCACTTGTTTAATTGACATGTGCGATGTCTCAAATGGGTTTTGAATCTAGCTTTCTCTAACTAGAATAACAAATATCTTTCTACTACACTACTGCTTCTCATTCATAGAATTTCCTCTGCCATCACCCATCATTACCCTATTCCCTATTTCTCCCAACCTAATCAAATGATGATTATCCAGAGAATCTGAAATGCTGCTCCTTTCTTTTGAATTTCAAGTGAATTTTGTGTACATGCAAACTAGACTCCTTGCACTATGCAGTTGGTCCCTCAATATAGAGCATGGTGATGTCTGTTAAACACAATATAAATTCCCTGTGTAAGAGAAATGCTCTTTTCTCTTGGAAAAATGAAAAACTTTACTTGAAGGGATCCATGCAAAGGAAATTTAAAAATCCGTAATAATCAAAATGGATTAGAAATACTATTGAAAATGGAATTTGAGAAGTTCATCTCTTCTAATGCTACTATTCTTTTTTAAAGCACCTTTCTAATTATACTTACATATGTGACAGAATAAACCTTACCTCCTACCAAGGACCCAAACCCACTATTCTTCAACAATGATTCACATACATGTCTTATCCTTTTTAATAAACTCCAGCCTCTTCAAAAGCAATGACTGAGTCTTATTTGAACTTATTATTCCTAGCATTAAATACCAAGCACAGAACCTAGAATGTAGAATGTAATATGTCATATTATATTATATACATACATATACATATATACAATATACATCCATACATATACACACATACACATGTATATACCTATGTGTGTGTGTGTGTATATATATATATTATATATATATACACACATATATAAATGTGTGTGTATATATACACATATAGCTACAGCTCTTTTTTTTTATTTTGGAGGGGAATTGGGGTTAAGTGACTTGCCCAAGGTCACATGGCTAGTTTTGGGGTAGAGTGTCTGAGGCCAGATTTGAACTCAGGTCCTTTTGACTCCAAGGCTGGTGCTCTACTGACTGTGCCACCTAGCCGCCCCCACCTCCTACAGCTCCTAAATGACTTATTCATATGCAGTTTGGTTCAGAGATAGGACTTGAATCCAGTTCTTCTGAACTCAGATGTCAATTGCCTATCTACTACTTCATACTTCCTCTTGTCTCTTAATTGTCTCCTTATCACTACTTCCAAGTGGAGAATGGGACAATGAACTCCAAACTTCCATTTTGGGAGAGAACCCAGTTCAGCCATCTCCACATTTCTCACCTGGCTTGAGGAAGTTATCCTCTAGGAGTTCAAGGATGCCTCCATTTTTCATCTCTATAAAAGAAATGTTGTCCTGTGATAATCACAGGCAATTCTCTTTCTTAGTCACTGCCAGCAAGATTATTGCTGGAGTTCTCCTTAAATAGGATGCTACTTCACCTGAAAAATAGTCATTGACCTGAGAGACAGTATGGCTTCAAAAAGGGTCAAGAAGTGGTTGACATGTTATTTGCTACCTGATAACTTCAAGAGAAATGCCAGGAGCAGAACAGATGTCTGTACACAATGTTTATTGATTTGACCAAGACTTTTGTAATGTTAATTAATTTAAATTTGAAGAAGAGGCTGCCAGGAGAAAAAAAATTCTATTTCTGACTGTCTTTCTCTGGGGCTCTTCTTATATACACAGAAAGCACTGGCTTCTTGTTTCAGCCAAACCCTTCCTGTTATGTTGGCAACAGGACACAGAGTTCACATTCTCTTCCTCTTAGCCACAAAGGTTTGATTAGTTACTAATGGCTAAGTACCTGCTTACTTGACAAAAAAAGAAAAGGTCTTCAAATTTAAATTAATTACCATTACAACCTTTGATACTGTCAATCATGGGGACTTGTGGAAGATGATACACAATTTGGTAGCCTGCCTGTATTCAGGATAATGGATAATGACCTCATGCTTTCCCAATTGCTAATGGAGTGAAACAAGTAGTGTACTTGTTACCATACTTTTTAGCCTGATCTTTTCAGCAACCTTGTCGAATGCCTTCAAAAAAGATAAAAAAGTGCATCATGGTAAGCTACCATACGAACAGTACACTGTTTAACTTGAAAAGGCTACAAGCCAAGACTAAAGTGAAGAGAGAGTTGGTATGTGACTTTTTGTTCGCGTATGTTTGTGCATTCAATGCATCCTCTGAAGCTGAGATGAGAGTTGGATTGATTCTCTGCCATTTATGTTAATTTTGTCCTGGCACTTTGATGGCAACAGTACAGTGAATGTCCTTAATAAGAAGTGTTTGTGAAAAATATATAGTATGGGACAACCTTCTCCTAAAATATATGAGAGACACTAAATTTGTAGCCTTCAATAGATGACAGAACTAGATGAAAAGGAGTATTTGTTCTCATTTCTCCTCTAAAGCTACTCCTGTTTTAATGGTTAAGACCCAGCTTTTATATTTTCAATTTTCCCTCTGGCTCATTATCTCTTCTTCTTCTTCTTCTCCTTCTTTTTTCTAAGTAAATACAAAAAGGAAACAAGAGGATTTCTAAATTCTATATTCCTTGACTTCTTCAAATTGGAAAAAGTACAGTGAGAAACTAAGATTTAAGCCAAGGAAGAAAAAGGACAAGAAAATAAGTGAAAATGAAAAATCAATTTCTCAAAGAAGCTTTCTGTTCAGAGTGGATTGTAATTAAGGCATTCTAACCAAAGACTCACTCACCACTGGGAATTAGTAGAAATATTCTCTCGCTCTGCTAAGATATTATTGTATGACTGTGTCAATGGGTAAGTCTTTGATAGTCTCTGTGCCTCAGTTTCATAATACCCACCTTAGATGCTTCACAGTCTTGTTTGGACAATAAAATGGGAGGGTACATGTCAAATACTTTGAATCAAAATGAGAGGGCCATATAAAAGTGAGTATTATTATTACATATATAATTTCAAACATTAAGTAAGATGATCTAGGCCAACTGACTAACAGAAAAAATGCATTTCCTTTTTTTGTACAATTAATTTAAAAAATCACACATTACTTTGATATAGTTTCAAAAACATTCATTATATTTAATCATCTACTGTGATTCAATTTCTCTGTGTGTGAAAGCCAGTAGCTAAAATTCCAGAGGAGACAAGGAAATAGTGTATTACATTCTGGGTCAACTGAGGTGGAGAAATAGGGAACTATTAGGGAGCTGTTTGCTTAAGTAAAAGCAAAAACACTTTCTTATGAAGCATATCAAACCCCCTCCTCTCCTTTGACTCATTCCTCTCTTTATCCCCACAGTAGCTGTTTCAAAGATTCACCTTTCTCCTTCAGTCCCAAATTAAGTAGTTTTCCTCTCCCCAACATCACCACTAAATGGACTGGATTAGAGATAGAAAACCCGAGTTCTGATTGCTATATTTTTTTTTCAATTCTAACCCAGATGGCTGGGCCACGTTATGTATCCACTCTGGGTCTTAGTTTCCTCATCTCTAAAATGACGAGGCTGTAGTGATAATAATACCTAATATTTGTTGCTGTTGTTCAGTTGTTCAGTCGTCTTCAATTCTTTGTGACCCTATTTGGGTTTGTTATTGGCAAAAATACTGGAGTGTTCTGCCATTTCCTTCTTCAGGTCACCTTTACTTATGAGGAAATTGAGGCAAACAGAGTTAAGTGATTTGCCCAGGGTCACGTGATTTGTGTCTGAGGCAGGATTTGAACTCAGGAAGATGAGTCTTCCTCACTCTAGGCCCAGAGTTCTATACACTATACCACCTAGTTGGCCAGCTAAAATTATATAGATTTATATTATATTAGGTTACATTATATCTTATATCACATAATGACATGATATGATACATTACACATTATATTCATGATAGGATTATATTGTTTGAGATATGATATATATGATATGATATGATATGATATGATGTAATGTGATGTGATGTGATGTGATGTGATGTGATGCGATGCGATGCAATGTGATGTAACGTGACATGACGTGATGTAACATGGCATGACACGACCCGATACGACACAATACGATGTTATATTATATACTGTGTAAGCACTCCTTGATGGCAAAATGATGGGGAAGATGAGGAAAAGAAGGGGAATGTTGGGTCAAGTTTGACTGTGGATTTGGGAGTGGGAAGAACGTTGACATATCATGTTATATTGGAGAAGTATAGAGGAATATCTCATTCAAAAAGAGAGAGGTGCCGGAGCAATATATAACCAATAGGTTTATTTCATATAAGAATTGATTATTGGTCCCAGTTTTGCTGCTCTACAAACCATGAGTCAGCTGCACTGAGAAAATACTGGGGACTGCTTACATCAACAAGATAGCTGTAGAACAGAAAAACATCAGCTATGGAAACTTCTGTCTCACAATTTATGTTGGCCCAGTGCCCCTGCTTCTTCCCTGGAGGTGATACATTTCCTGAGTCCAAACTGAGTGAATGCCTTTTGGCATAATGGAGTTGTTTCTCTACAGGATTAGACAAACATGTTTAACTGTATACAGTGTTTTACTCTTGTCATATAATCAATATAACAATAAGCAACATATAATAACAATAAAACAAGCACAATACAATATTGAACAGTGAAATGCAATCTTAAAAGCTCTTACATATATCTCTGCAGTTTAAACACATTACATGAATGACTCTGAATCCCTGAATTCTAGGGAAATCATTTTTAAAAATTATTTAATTCTTCTTGATAACCCACCTGAAAGCAGGCAAAGAAGTGTAGAAAATACAACAAAGTTCCCTCTCAAAAGTCATCATTCCTCTAATAGGGCCAGTCTTTAGAAAAAGATCTGAAAATTTTAAACTTGGGTCCCTTTACAACATAAGATCTATTATCTATGCTAGTTGAAAGATAGAAAATCTTGCTGTTTTCAGTGCTGACTCTCCTGTCATTGCAAAGGTCTCCAAATTCTTTGTGACATAATTAATTTATTTGGGAGCTGCCTGAATTGACCCAACAAACAGAAGTCTGCTGAAACCATGCTATTATGTTGTTTCTCTTACCTCAAATGAAGCATTCTTTTGTTGCTGTCATGCCACATCATTTCCTCCATTCCCAAAGAGCAGCTAAACATGACTGACCTATCCTTTTTCTCAATGCCATAATTACAATGGGTAGGAGAGGGATGGTGGAATGAGGTTGTGCATGGTAGAATGGGGTGAGATAAGGGCTAAGTACTCTCAGAAGTCACAAGAGAACCTTTAAGTACTTTATAGACTGATACATATGACTCTCAGGGTTGTATTCCATTTAAGAGATATTGCGTGATATGACCAAGTTCTTTTTCTGTGCAATAGAGAGTAATTTCTGTGGCAGAAGGCATGAATGTCTAATAACAGCTTAAATATGGCATGCTGCAGAAATGGAGGGCCTCTTAGTAAAATATTCTATTTGATTAAGTTAATTTATGTTTTCTCTTCTTGCCTCTATCATGTACTACTCTTAATAATCTATTGTTCTTTATTCATTCGAGAAATTTTAAAGGAGTATGAATTGTGGTCAGTACTGGCATCCCACAAAACATCATAAATATTTAAGACAAGATCTTTGATACATACAGTTTGGATTTTATTTCTACCTTGCATCCTATGATTTATTCTTAGCATCTCTACTTTTCTTTCCCCAACTTCTGATGCTACCCTTTTCTCAGAATTAAGTAACAGATAGTCACTTGGTGCTGAAAATTTAGCCAGAACCCATGGCACTTATGTTCTACTTTTTCAAATATGGTTTTTAACTTATTTTTGTAATAATGACCTCTCATTTAAGTGAGGTGATTATTTAATTACACCTCTTATTATTCACAAAGGTAGACATGGGTAGGTAAAAACAAATCAAGACTAGCACTGATAGTTTTACTTACCACTGCTATCTTTTTCTCAGAATTCCTTTTACCTTTCCCATGCCCTTAAATTTCCAAAACCATGGAAATGTTATCTAATGTAAGACTTATGCTTAACCAGGTTGGAGCCAAACTCACTGCAGTAAAGGAACTTGCATATTGTTTTAGGCATTACTCATCCTTCTGAATCTTTTGTGACATTTCCTTAGGTCAAAAGATCACTTTAGCTAAGTCAGGACATCTGTCTGCAAATAGCCTATATACAAATATATATGTATGTGTATATATATATACAAGAACATTTGCATTTCAGAAACCCTAGTAACCCAGTTTTGTGATCTGTGCAGAGGAAATAAAAAAATGCAAACAAAGATGAACGTGGCCATGGGGAATATCTCCTATCCAGATATTTGGAAGAAGCTCCCATTTAATTTACTAGGATTTTCTGGAATATAGTTTTCCTGACATCACATGACTGCTTAATTCTAGGCCTAATTTAATGTGATTGGTGGATTGCAGCAATGGGGAACGTGCTGATACTTGTGGAAGATATTTCATTCTAGTAACTAAATTACATTTTATTTGCATTTTGCAGTTCTATGAAAAATAACTTTTGAAACAAAGTGAAAAACTATAAAAGGAGAAACAATGAGTGTGGAGATAAAGAAGGCAATTAAAGATGATTTCAAACCTGCTTTATCTGTTTTTGGACTGAAGAGACTAAGTAGCATTTTAAACTTGAGCATGTGGTGGGATATAATATCCCATCTTATAATAATATTCTATCATATAATAATGTCCCGTCATATAATAATGAAAGAATAGTAGAACTGGAAGGGATCTTTGAGAACATCTAGTCCAACTTTTTCATTAAGAAATAAGCAATATGAGACTGTCTAGATAAGTGTTTGTATTGGGACTTATATTTCCACCCCTATAACCACTCTTAATCTGGCCACCCACACCATAATAGCTTACAGTTTTCACACTGGGATCATGGGTACCTACTCTATCTCTATGCTTTCTGTCTGTCTCTGTCTGTCTCTCTCCCTCTCTTTCTCTCTCTCTCCCCATATCTCTCTCCTCCTCTCCCTTTCTCCCTCTTTCCCTCTCTCCTTTTCTCTCAGCTGCTCACTCCAATGTACCCTTCCCTGACAGGTCTAAGTTACCAGTGAAAACCCATCACTATAGGTTTACACTCAGTTTCTCTCAAGGTCTTACAGTGCCCTCAGATGTGGAAGAATACAATTCCCCTACTAACTTTGTTAGCTCTTGGGACCTCATCAATTCATTTTCATTTACACTGACAAAATGGCTCCCATTTATTAATTTTAGATCATAAAAATATCAATTTACTGAGCAATAAGGTAAAATACAGATTATTAGAGGAACAGATATATTATAGCGATAGTAGGCAAGGATTCTGGAAATTTCAGGCTCTCAGAATTTTCCTCCAGAAGAGATGAAATAGTGCCTCTGGGCAAACAGAATGGTGAAACAAATAAGAGTAGGGGAAGAACAAGCATTATCTTGGGACAATTCCAGAAGACCTCAAGAAAAGTCCCAGGACTAGTTTTCCTCCCTGTGAAGATTTCCTCCACCTCCAGGGCAGGTCCTCTTTAGTAACCGGTAGCAATCTGATCAAATGAGCTGAAAGCTCTGGAGTTAGTTGGTTTGAGAGTCTGCCTTGCTCGCAGCCACAGGAACTTTTACCCCCAGACAATGAAGGGAGTTGGGTACCTGACATGGGGAAGATCTAGGGAAACTCTACTGACAAAAAATACCAGACCCAGCTATTCTGCAGAGACTGGCAGGGGTGAGAAGGAACCAGCACATGCCCAGTGAGTACAGAAGCAGTGGGGCAGAAAGGCCCTGACTGGGGGCACTTAAAAGAGGCTGAATGTCTTGGTTTGAGTTCTAGGTCACAGGGGAGAACTGAAGAAGATCAGAGGCCAGAGGGAACATCTCCAATACCCCAGGACTAGAGTTGATTTTAACAACTAAATTATTACAAAAAAAAATTTACAAGCAAAGGAGAAAGAATCTAATCATAGAGAGTTACTATGGGAGTAGAAAAAGACCCAGTTTCATCTTCAAAGGATACTGAAGCAAAGAAACCCTCTCCTACATCAAAGACTAATGTTAAATGGTCACGTGCCCCAAAAAATTTATTGAAGAACTTTAAAAAGACTTTAAAAATAAAATGAGAGACATGCAGGAAAAGTAAACAATAAAAATAAAAATAATGCAAGAAAAAAAGATTATGACAGGAAAGTCAATCAATTAGAAATATATATATACATATATAATATATACATATATGTATGTATCTCTTGTGTGTGTACAAATATGATTAAAAATAGAAGAGAATGTGAAACATCTCATAAGAAAAACAACAGATCTACAAACAGATCAAGAAGAGAAAAGGAAAATTCGATCACTTGAAAGTTCTGATCAAGAAAAGAATCTTGATACAATAATACAAGAAATAATTAAAGGAAATAGTCTTGAAACATTAGAACAAAAGTGGAAAGTAGAAATAGAAAAAAAATCCACCAATTACCACCTGAAAGAAATCCTAGGAGGAAAACTCACAGAAATGCCATTGTTAAATTCCAAAACCCCCAGATGAAGGACAAAATATTATGAGCTGCAAGAAAAAAATAATTACATATAATGGTACTACCATTAGAATTACACAAGACCCAGCATTGGCAACACTAAAAATCATAGGTCTTGTAACACTATATATTGAAGAGCAAAAGAACTGGGCCTAAGACTGAAAAAGCACAATTCTTAAAAAAAATGGACATTTGATCAACTGTCAGACTTTTAGGAGTCTCTTTAAAAAATCCCTGAACTCAATAGAAGATTTGACATACAAGAGAATAGAGAAATACACAGTGCATACCAATGACCAATTACAAGGGACTAAATAAGGATCAAATGTTTACCTTTTGCATACAGAAATTTTAAAACCTATGTCTAAGATTCTTACAAGAAAGTGGGTAGTTTATAAAAAAAGATTGGTGTAGACCTCAGCATAATATGACTTCAAAAAGTAAAATCATTCAAGAACAGCTGAGAGAGTAATCATCTTATACAAATGAGTTGCTAAAGGAAGAATTTATACAGAGGAATTAGATGAAGGAGGTGGGCTGTTAGTTCTGGAAACTTTCATTGGGAATAGGTTTAAGAAGTGAAAACACACACACACACACATATATGAAAATGAAAGTCTGCTAAATTTAGAAAGAAAATTTCAAGGGATGAGAGGGAGGATAAAGGAAGGATCTTTAGACTGGAGAGTGAGGGAATAGGCTAAAAGGGGAATAAAAAATGTTCTTTAGATGGAGAATGGGAGGATAAGGGCATGGGAAGGATTGCTGAAGTGGGGGTAGGTTAAATAACAGGAGGGGAAGGTAGCAGATAGAAGTAAAGTGGAGGAGTTAGGAGAGTTAGGAAAAAAGAGATACAAACATAAAAACAAATCAGGAGTAGAATCACTTAGGAAAAGTATATGTTTATAAATGTATGTATGTATGTTTATGTAAGTATATCTCTATGTATATATCAATACCTATATATAAATATATCTATGCTCAGCTGTAGACTTTTGTAATGGTAATTAATTTGTTTGAGCAGATGTTAAGAAGATCCTAGTAATCTAGTGTTAAGTATAGAACTCTGTCCATTGGTGAAAAGGTTTGAATTCCCAGAACTCTGTCCATTGGTAAAAAGGTGTGAATTCCCCTGTGACTTGGAAGAATGCTATTGGCTGAGACACTCCCCTGAACCATGTTGACTTGGGAGAAGGCCAGTGTTTATAAGCAGGAGAATTACAGAGACAGGACAGATCTTGGATTTGGTTCCTGAGTGGCTGACTGAAGATATGAACAGGATGGGACTTTATTTGTTGGTGGCCTGGCTGATCC
>JAQQSW010016402.1:0-11683 GCA_028646575.1 Pseudocheirus occidentalis | reverse complement strand
CCCAGGACCACCACTCAAGACCATGATCCAAATCCAGGCTGCTCAATGTAAGGGCCCTTGGCCCTGATGGATCTCCTCAGCCCCCCTGCTATCTGCAGGCCGAGGGCTCTGAAGCAGTCCAGTGGAGGCCGCTGCTCCTCCGTTCCTGCTGCTATAGCCGCCTCCCACTGCTTCCTTGCCCTGGGAGCTGTTTGGCCGGACCACTCTTCTCCTCCCGAGTTAGCAAAATCCACTGACCTTTCTCTTAGCTTTTTTTTTCTTCTGACCTGATAAATGTGGTAACTGTACCTCCAGTGCAGCCGATCTGCTCTCCTATAGACCTGGCTCCCCGCCCGATGCCCCAGGGCCTGACTAGGTTTTGGCCTTGGCTCCCAGACTGCTGAGAAGAGCCCCACCTGCTGAGCTGCCTGTAGAACAGATGTGCTTTCTGTCTTTTGGAGAGTTTTGGAGCTTGAAAATCTGTTTAGAGTCCCATTTTATGAGTTTTTTAGTGTGTTTGTGTGGGAGCTGCGGTGCTTTGCTGCTTCTACGCTGCTTTGCTGCTTCTACGCTGCCATCTTGGCTCCGCCCCCCCAGGGTTTTTTTTAAGTTACTTGAAAACCTGAGGTTGGATAGAAGGCAGAAGGAAGAGACGCCCCAAGCAGGGGAGATGCAGACAAACATCTCGTAGTATCTGTCTTCATTTCTTTAGGCTTTCGTAGTTACTTTTTTTTTTCCATTGGTGCTTCCAAAATGAGTACAGCATGTGTTATCCTTTCTGTTTTTATTCTGGAAATGATTAGATGTTCTCTTTCCTACTTCTCCTATTTCTTCATTATTTCATAGGAGTTTAGATTTACATGAGCAACCTTGGTATAATTTCTTGCACTTTCTTCCATTTTTGTTTCTAGTTTATTTGTAAGGATTTCATATCTTCCTGCTACATTTAATACTATTTTATACAATGTAATGTAGGTTTCAAGAGCTTTTCCATAAAACAAGGCATTTTTTAAGAATAGGAAAACATGTTTTACTCAGTGTGGGTATAACTATGATTGCACTGAGTCTGTATGCCAGCATAGAAAATTAGAGGGTAAATCAGAATAATTGGAAGAACAATAGTTTGTAAATCTCTGATCTCTCAGATTCTCTGGGTACAAAAAGCATCCATCACAGATATCAGTGGAGAATCTGAGCAGAACAGGCAAGAACTGTGTTTGTATAGAGGCATGCAGAGTAGATGAAGAAATTGGAACTGCTCTGGAAGTTGGGTTTTCAAAGGCTCACCCACATGGAATCACATTCCCTGTATCTTCTATTCTCCCCTAGATTGCAACTGGAATGTTATGGGGAATCCTCTTGTTGAGCAGATGATGCAGGTTATATCCAAATTGGAGTATCTGATTTCATCCAGGAGATATATATGAACAGAGTAAGCTAAGGACTCATCTGCCAGAAAAGCTAAGAAATAATACACAGAGCTCTCAAACGAATGAGATCGAAAGGCTAAGAAGAAATAGCATCAATTGGCCTATTGTTTCCTGACAGATGCCGAGAGTGTCCTGAAGCAGATAATTAAAGATCATTTGAGTTGTTCAATTCAATTTATTTTTCATAGACTTTCTTTTCATATGACAAAATTTGGAGGCAAAATAAAAACCCCACATAGTAAAACAAATCCATGGTAGAAATTGCCCTCCTTCCAGTCTGCCCTTTTCATCTCTGTTCACTTTCACATCTTTTTGCACATCCTTATCTGATGCTGGGTATGATAATTGCTAAATAATTATGTTCTAATCTGTTATGCTTTATACTCTTACTCTGAGACTTATCATAGCATGTTTAGGTAGCATTATTATATGCTCATATTTTTTTAAAATGTCTATTTCATTAATGATAGGAGTCCATAAAAAGTAGCTTGTGGACTGACTGGTTTTCTTGTCTCTTACAGGTCATTTCCTTCCCTTCAGATCACAGTGAAGGGGGAATTTGTTACTTATAGTCACATAAACCCTTCTGAGTTCAGGTATTCCTATGCCAGTAATGTCAGGTACTACATAGGAGAGTAGAAATTTTCTCCATTGTGGTTGCCCCATTCTTGTTCAGGTTGTATGCAAGCTCATGTTTCTTTAGAGTTCTTAAGGGAATTAAAAAAAAGTGTTCCTTAAAAGTCACAGTCACAGCTCATAAAATAAATTAGAATAAATGAGTGTGTGTATGTGTATAAATGTGTTCCCATGGATTATACGCTTTATTCAATGTCATTATACAATAAGGTTTTATTCCATATGAATAGCCAACTGTCAAATAGAAATTTAGGATTAGTTTATATATTAAATACAGATACGTGTGTCTGTGCATGTGTGTATACATACATATGTTTGTGTTTGTGTATGTATATATGTGTATATATTCATTCTGTACTATGTTGTCCTTTTTCTCCCAAAGATAATATGTAGATTTGAGGTTCTTAACCCTAAAGTCTGTGAACTAGCTTGTCTTTCAAATGTGTTGATAACTATTTCCATTGAATTGTTTTCCTTTTAATCCTGAGTATTTTAAGCATTTCCTAACGATGAAAAAGGGTACATTGGCTTTTTGAGCGTGCCAAAGGGGTGTGGACCCCAAAAGGTTAAGAACACCAGATCTAGAAGTTGTTTTTACTGATTCTGAATTAATCAACATCAACCAATAATAATGTCATTTAAACTGATCATCTTCCTCTCACAATGCTGAAGTACATTACGTTGTATTACAACCAATGATTGAGTTAGTGTTTTAATTAGAATTAGGGGGAAGGGTATCACTTAATTTCTTCTCCCCCATCTGTTTTCAGCAAGTGCTGGGATACCTGGCCCAACCTTCTGCCTTTTCCATCTCTTTTTCTTTCTCCTTCTCTGGAAGTCTAAAGTGGCTAGGTTTGGTGGTAGAGAAGCTATCTCTGCTCTTTTTTCTCTGCATGTTATATTCTGATCAGATGTGATTTGTGTACTTAGAGCCCCAATGGATCCTTTGAAATTTTTGACTCTTCTTTATCAGTCTGAAATTCTGTTCTAAATTATCCTCATTTTTCATCCCGATGTGCTTTTATCACTAACACACATCAATCACAGATTCTTCAAGTGCTCTTATCAAGCTCCCCCTGCCCTTCCTGGAAGCTGCACCTTTTCCAAACTTCTTTAACTCATTAAGAACACTTGGACACAGATTTGTATACAGAAACAAGGCTTGACTGAATCTATCCCTGCTGGTAGCTATTAAAAATCAGCCCTCTGGGGAAGTAGTCTTTGGCTGCCTTCTCTCTTTTCCCCGAAGTCTCATTCTAGAGGATAGAATGGAGGTGATCTTTGAGAATGAAATATTTACTAAAAAAGAATGGAAAGGAGACCAAGAGCATGTGAGTAAGATCTTATCATGAACTACAAGAGAACGTCTTTTTTGCCTTTTCCATTACTTTGTATCAAATGACCTTTAAAAGAAGTGAGCTATTGCCAGGGACTCTGTCTGTCTGTCTATCTAATCTGTCTATCTATGGATGTATCATTAAATTTGACTACATATATAGGACTTCACTCTTTGGCCCATCATGTGACTTTCATTATGTTAAATGAGATGTCTTTTAGGCCTATATATTATGGATATAATCCATATAATGGTATCTAGGCGTTCAGATGTTTCACAATTGAGAAGAGTCATCGTTCAGTGGGTAAAGAACATGAATTCTAACCTCAGTTTAGATTTTGGAAATTAGATCTCCAAGGATCTAATCTAATCTAATCTAATCTAATCTAATTGATTGTGTACTCCAGCTCCTTTTTCATTTCATTGGTGAGAAAATGAGGCTCAGAGAGCAGACATGACTTACCCAAGGCCATCTGTGTGTCAAGAAATAGAGGTGAGATTAGAATACAGCTCTTCTGCTCCCTAGTCCATCCAAAGCTTGTAACTATATAGCAAGAGTTCTTAAGATGGGGTTCTCTGAATAAATGAGTGTGTGTATGTGTGTGTATCTGTGTGTGTGTGTGTGTATACATCTATATGCATATACATATGCACACATATATGTTTTGAAAATAGAATCCTAGCAAAGGAATTATTGGGTCAAAAGGTATGAATTGCTGCATAACTGAGTGAATTTGCCACATTTCAGTTCAAAATATTTGTACCAGTGTTCAGGTTTACCAACAATGTATCAGTATCTGTTGTCCCCAGAGTAGTCATTTTTATCTAAGGTGATAACTTTTGAAAAAAGAAACCAGGGACTTGAGGGACTAAAGCTCTGCATTTCATATCATAGATTGGAATATATTGGAGTATTATTTGTTGTTTAATTATGATATGTAAATCATACACAAGTGTTTAGTAAGGGATTACCTTGTTCAAAGCTTTATGCTAAGTACTCTGGTCATGTATTTTGTTAAGGATACAAATACAAAAACCAGATAACTAATCCCTGCCCTTAAGAACCTTACATTCTAATGGGAGAAGATAGTGTCAAAGGCAGAGCATGGAAGAGGTACTTTAAGGCATCATGGCAAAATCTGGGGAATCAGAAGCAGACGCTAGAGAAGAGTGATTAATAGATGGCTGAGGCCTTTCCTCAAAATAGAGATCTGTGCAGAAATTCACCAATGGTACACCATATGCTGCAGAGTGAAGTTCCAGGGTGGGAAGGCAGGAGACACGTGGTGGTGAGCTCCATAGAGTCAGAAGCACAGTTTGAAGAAGAATAAAGTAATGGATATTAAAGTTAAATTCAGAGTTAAATAATTAATGATAAAATTGAACCACCAGACGTAATACCAGCTATCACAGCAGCAAGAAGAATAAAAGCAGGCAGGCTGGAATTCACTAGGGAGTTGTAGAAGAAGACCTGGCCATGGGATTAGATGACCCGGGGCTCTAGTCCTCAAGTTGATGTTAACTCAGATTTGGGCTAAGACTCCAACCTCTCTTGACTTCAGTCCATTCTTTCCTCCATACAAAGAGGACAATGAGAGTCATGGGGCTGGTAGGCTCATCCATAATTGCACAATATAATTGAATTGATCAATCAACAAGGATGTATAAGGTGCTTAATGTGTGCCAGGAACATGTGCTAGATTCTGTAGAGACAAAGATAAAAGTGCAGTCATGCTTGCCCTCAGTGAACTACTGTTCTAAAGAGGGAGACTGCATGGATATGTAGTTAGATCTAAAATGCAAACGATATCAAAGGTCTCCTTCTGAAGGAAGGTAGCAGAAGCAGGGAGGAGCAAGGAAAGCCTCATATGGAAGGTGGAATCATAGCGGACACCAGGGTTCTAAGTGACTGAGGTGAGGAGGGAGTCCATGAAATTTGACCTAAGAAGGGAAGGTTCTATGGTATTACAGGGCTTATTATCCTTGGTTTACAGATGAGGGAATTGAGTGAGGCTAAGAGAAGATACATACTGTGTCCTAGATCACAGAGTAAATGTTGAGGGTGGTGACAGGGGGATGGAATTTGAACCCAGGGCTCCCTGACTACAAGTGCATTCCTGAGTACCATATCATTGACTTGTTGAGAGAGAAACACTATACATACACACACATGCATGCATACATACATACACACATGTGTGAATATATATCTACATGTGTGTATGTGCACACTTGTATATGCATGTAGGTATGTGTTTATATTTGTATATATACATGTATGGTGCTTTATAAAATCAAAACATTATCATTCCTCCTCTTCTTTCTCTTCTTCCTCCTCTTCTTCCTCCTCCTTCCCTTCCCTTCCCTTCCCTTCCCTTCCGTTCCTTCTCCTCTTCCTTCTCTTCCATCTCTTCTCACCATCTCTCCTGTTGCTCTCTCCTCCTCTCTAATTCCTCCTCCTTCTTTCATTCTCCATTTCTTTTCCTCTTCTTTCCCTTCTCATCTGCTTCCTCTTTCTCCCCTTCCTCTTCTTCCTTCTCCTTCTCTGTTCAGTGAATAGAGCATCTGGAATCAAGAAAATGTGAGTACAAATCTGACCCAAGAAACTTACTAATTGTGTGACCTTGGGCAGGTGACTTAACTTCTGTTTGAGTCAGTTTCCTCACTGGTAAAGCAGAGAGAATAATAGTACCTGCCTTACAGGGTTGTTGTGCAGATCAAATAAGATGATTGTAGTACGCTTAGCACAGTGCCCAGCACATGGAAAGCAGGGAGGAATGAGAGCAACCTTATAATTCATCTCATTCTGTGATGAGAACTATTTAAATGTAAAATTTGTTTGCAGTTCACATTATGCATTTAGTCTCAGAAAATGGGAATTCAAGGAAATTAAAAGAAGGCAGGGTTTTTTTTCCTTTTGGCACCCTACAGTTATGTCATGAAGAAAATATTCAGCAACTTAATTTTAAACACTTCAGTGAGGTCCAGAAGGCTTGTCTTATTTCATCTCAAAAAGGTTGTCTTAGATTTCAGCTTTGTACACATGAAACTAGATAGATTGAAAACTGAAAAATTCAGTCAAAAAGAAGTGCATTAAGGTACAGACCTTTTATTTGATCAGTATACAGAACTTTCTGTGTGAAGCCCTCCCCCATTCCACCCTCACCTTAAATGAAAATCTAGACCTCATCTGTAATTTAGAGATCTGAGATCTAGAAAGAGATTATGTTACCTAAGGTCTCACCATTAGTATGTGTCAGAGACAGAATTTAAGGCCAACCCTCTACATGCTACAACATCATCTTTATTAATGGATAGTGGAGTTTTAGGCACTGTGTAGACAAATTATCCAAATTTCCTTTCTTTTCCTTCCTTCCTTTCTTCCTTCCTTCCTTCCTTCCTTCCTTTCTTCCTTCCTTCCTTCCTTCCTCCCTCAGATTTGTACTTTCTGTACAGATGTCTACTGTCACTTCTACATTAATGTTCCAGTTCTTGGAGAACAAGAACTATCTTCCCTTTCTTTGTATCCCTAGCACTTAGCACAATGCTTGGCACATAGTAGGCACTTAATAAATGATGATTGACTGCTTGATCAGTTGACTTGGAGTCAGGTTCAATGAAAAGTTTAGTCTCTTGAAAATGCTTGAATATGTAGCCTTGGGTTAGGTTCATTTTGTCAGATTAGGTATTTTAACAAAGGCCTTCTAAAAAAGAAATTTCAATTTAAGAACTATTTATGTATTTACTGTAATTCTCTTCATCTGGTATGTATGTAATTATAGCATTAGAGCATTTAATTACAGCCAGTGTTGGTGAAGCATGGTAAGTAAGTTAAGTGCATTCTGTGAAAGTCTGCTGCTAAAAATGGCAGACAATGGGAAGAGGGTCATTCTCTCATAGGGCTATTATTTTCAAAAATAGAAAATGCATTTAATCAGCATCCATCCTAAAGGACTCTTTTTGTATTTTGAGGGGAGAAGGAGGCAGACCTGATCAGTCAACGGTCTTGAGACCCTTTCTGTTCTCACCCATGCCCTTCATGGCAGTGAGTGATTGGAGCTGCCAATCTCCAGAGCAGATTGTCTCTCCCAAGTCCTCGTTCCCTTTTCCTAGGGCTGTAAATTATTGATCATTTAACTAACATTCATCTATTCAGCACCTACTATGTGCCTAGGACTGGGATTCCAAAGACAAAAACAAAGCAGCCTCTACTCCAGTTTGCTTATCTCTAAAATAGTAGAATGTTGACACCATTGATCTTACAGGATAGTTGTAAAGAAAGTTCTTAATCAAATTTAAAGCTCTAGAAATGAGTAAATTGGATCACTTCTCCATCCTGACTTAATGATGTTTTCTCTCATATTAATATCATTGTTAGGTGGAGCTAAGTGGAACAATGGATAGAGCATTGGATTTGTAATCAAGAAGACTCATCTTCATGAGACTAAATCTAGCCTCAGACACTGTCTACCTGTGGGACCCTAGGCAAGTCATTCATGCCTTTTTTGGCTCAGTTTCCTCACCTATAAAATGATCTGGAGAAGGAAGGAAACAGCAAACCATTCCACTATCTTTACTAAGGAAATCCTAAATGGGGTC
This sequence comes from Pseudocheirus occidentalis, assembly GCA_028646575.1. Taxonomy (NCBI): domain Eukaryota; kingdom Metazoa; phylum Chordata; class Mammalia; order Diprotodontia; family Pseudocheiridae; genus Pseudocheirus; species Pseudocheirus occidentalis. Next base: position 3,703 of record JAQQSW010016402.1, on the reverse strand, counting down.
ACAAAGAGTTGGACCTGACTGAAATGACTGAACAACAACAACAATATTATTATTAGTCATATTTTTAGTGGAGTTCATGTAGAATTGGGCCACTGGCAAATCACTGTCCTGTCATTATTCTACTGTGTTTAATATTCAGCAAACTATCTCAGAAATATAATGGAATAAAAATCCTGGGCTGAAAACTCCTTCTCGCTAGGCTCACTGAGAGCTTCTCCAGGACTAACACCAAAATAGACCAGAAGGAGAACATAGACTTATTGTTGTTTTTTTTTTCTTTTTTTGGGGGGGGGGGTAAGGCAGGGGAATTGGGGTCAAGTGACTTGCCCAAGGTCACATGGCTAGTCAATGTTAAGAGTCTGAGTCTGGATTTGAACACAGGTCTTCCTGACTTCAGGGCTGGTGCTCTCTTCACTGCACCACCTAGCCTCCCCTTTAATCCTGTTTTTAACCTTCCTCGAGTATGACATTCCATCTCTGGCCTCCATGCCTTTGCACCCATTGCCACCAATGTCTGGAAGACTTTCCCTCCTCACCTCTGTCTCCTGGTTTCTCTCACCTCCAAGTTAAATCCTACCTTCTGCAAGCCTTTCCCCATCTCCTTCTTTTACCCCAGCCAAATCTCCTGATACTACCATCCTTCTGAAATTACTTTGCATTTTCTGTGTGTGTGTGTGTGTGTGTGTGTGTGTGTGTAAAATGTGTGCATGGTTGTTTTCATGTTGTCTCTCTCAATTAGAATGCAAACTTCTTGAGGGCAGGGACTATTTTCCCCTTTCTTTCTATTCCTATTGCTTAGCCTGGCATATCTGGTACATGAGAGGATATTTTAATGAGTGCTTGTTGATAATGGTGATGATCCCATTCCCATATAGTTTAGTGTGTTTTCCCCCCACTAGTTCTTTATATTTTAAGAATTCTTCATTCCACATAGTGTATTCAGGAGAATGACATCTATTAAAATGTTAACTACATGAAGACAGAGCTTTCCCTAGAGAGGAGAGCAGAGGAGCAGTGGTAGAATTACCAGAGATATATATTCCCTTTGGAGTCTTGTACATTTCTGAGCCTCTACAGAATGGCCACTGGGACCAGAGAAAGGTAATGAGGATGACCTAAGGATGATGGCAATGGGAGCAACACAACGAGCAACGTTATACTCCTATAGGCCTCCATGTTCTATAGAAATTTTGACCTGCCTCCAAATGTTTGTTTCTCATAGGGCCTCGTGAAGTGGGTACCAGTACTATCATCATTTTAAATGGAGGGAACTGAGGCTCAGAGACAGTGTGTGGCCAGGTTCTCACAACTAGCAAGGAAAATGAGGCTCAGCAACCCTGTTTGCCCAGGTTCCCACAATTGGCAAGCTTCTGAGGCAGGGTTTTGAACCTAAGACTTCCTGACTCCAAGTTCATCATGCAGGGGCTGTAATCCCTGTCCTGAACCCTCCTTTTCTCTTTCTTGAGTCACAATCTTACTGTCTTTGTCAACTATCCCAATCACTAGTGTCAATAGTGACCAGAATAGTTGTTGTATATGTATGTATTAAACATACACATTTGTGTACATGCATATATTATGTATGCATATATAGCCACTTATGTATATGCATATACATATATATTTATGAGATTCATACAAATATATGTATTATAGGGATAAACAGTTTATAATTATGCATATATATACATATATATATGTATATATGTATATATATATATACAGAGAGAGGAAGAGAAAGAGACACACAAATGTGGGGGGGGAGAGGGAGGGAGAGAGACTACCTACCCTTTATTCAAATGTAAGCTCACTGAGAGCATTGACTGTTACTGGTTTTCATTCTCATTCGTAGACCTTAGCACAGTGCTGCTCACTCATTGGAAGCACTTACTGAAAGCTATTCATTCATTCACTGTTGCAGGCTCCATGACTTTGCTATGGGTCAAATGTCCTTTAGGGTGACCTTTCTTCCTCATTCTGTCTTAGTGGAGTCATGGAAATTCCTATTCTTTATCCTGACAAATCTATAAAAGCTCAAGGGCATAAACCTGCGTTTTTACTAATAAATGAAGGCATATTAGACAAAGTGACAAAATACACAAAAAGACTCTCTGGGAGATGGATGGAGCTCTGAATCAGGATTTTAGTCTTTGGGCTAAAATCCAGTGTATGGTAGAGTGTCAAACATTACTGAACACACGTTTCTGTTTTCACCCCGGTGATGAACAAAGCTAGTCCAACTCCTAGCCCCAGGTAGTTCTGGGCTGCTGCCAATTCCAGGTCTGCTGGAACACTAATTGCTTCCAGAACTTGTTTACTATTGTTAGTTCCAAGCATGGGCTCCCAACTGGGCCCTCTAGCTCTGGCCTGTGTTCTGTTTGTGATCTGCAGCCGTACTACCCCTGGGCATTCTTCACTCATCCTAAGATCCTCTCTATAGAGCAGGAAGGCAACTAACTTTCTGGTCTTCTAGTTCAACTCCCTCATTTTCTAATTAAGGAGAATGAGACCAAGGAGATTTAGTGACTTGCTGACAATTATTGAGGTAGTTAGTGTCAAAGACAGCATTTGAACCAAGGATGACTGACTCCGGGGCCAGTTTTCCTTCCACAGTCCCACGAATCCTAGTTCCCTGTCTCAGATATGCACTTTTTTCCATGCCTCAAAGATTCTTCATCCAGTTCTTAGGCCATCCTGCCCTGATCTTGGAGTTCTCTCCTCTATAGGCATCAAGTGCCTGGGTCTATCCATCATCCTGAACTCCTTCTCAGTGTTCTGTTGTCCAAGTCAGATTCTTTAGCCAGTTAGTCAACAAGTGGGCATTCATTAAGTGCTTACTATATGACAGGCACTCTGCTAAGTGCTGGAGATATAAGGAAAGGCAAAAACATGGTATCCATCTCAAGGAGCCCATATTTTCATGGGTAAAACAACATGTAAACAACTATGGAGGTATAAGATATATCCAGTACAAATAGAAGGTATTCAGTGGGGAAAGGTATAATCAGTGGTAGGGGCAGGGGGAGAAGGCTAGGAAAGGTTTCCTGTAGATTAGATCCGAATCTTAAGGGAAGCCAGGAAAGCTAAGATGCAATGATAAGGGGGGAGAGTATCACAGTCATGAAGGACAGCTGTTAACAAGGCAAGAAATTGGGAGGTGGAGTGGATTTGTTTTTGAGGAATAGCAAGATGGCCATGATTGCTAGATGGTAGGTGTGTGAAAATGGGAGAATGGAATCACAGGAAAAGTCTTACTTGTGAAGGGCCTTAAAAGCATGACAGAGAATTTCTATTTGATCCTCAAAGTAATGGGGTACAACTGGAGCTTATTGAGTAAGGAGCAACATGGTTAGAATTACACTTTAGGAAAATCTATTCAGCAGCTGAATAGATTGAATTAAAATTGTAAGGCCAAGAATCCTGGAGGGGTGGAATGTAATGGTAATCAATTTGTTTGATCAGATACTTAGGGCTAAATTTAGAACTCTGTCCATTGGTGAAAAGGTGTGAATTCCCAGAACTCTGTCCATTGGTGAAAAGGTGTGAATTCCCCTGTGACTTGGAAGAATGCTATTGGCCGAGACACTCCCCTGTTTACTTGGGAGAAGGACAGTGCTTATAAGGAAGAATTTTACAGAGACAGGACAGATCGTGGATTTGGTTCCTCAGTGGCTGACTGAAGACATGAACAGGATGGGACTTT
>JAQQSW010016401.1:0-11683 GCA_028646575.1 Pseudocheirus occidentalis | reverse complement strand
GAAGTATGAGGACAGTTGAAGGGAATATAAATGTGTGTATATATATATATATATATATATATATACATATATGTATGTATTCATACATATATGTCTATATAGGAGAGTATATGTGCATGTGAATACATATATGAATGTGTATATATATGTCTAAAGGTATACATAGACAGAGGGTACAGGATCAACTCAATAGAAAGGGATGGTATTTAAAAGGTGAAATTTAGAGGTGAGAGAGGAATATAATGAGAGGAGATGGGGAGAGACAGAATGGGGTAAATTATCCCATATGGATGAGTCAAGGGATAACTGTTGCAATGGAGGGGGAGAACAGGAAGCCAAAAGGGAATGGATCAACCTTACTCTCATTGAATTTCTCTTAGGGAGGGAATGACATACAAACTAAATTGGGTATCTTGCCCTACAGGAGAGTAGGGGGGAAGGGTAAAAGGGGGGGTTGATGGAGGGGAGGTTTGGTGAGGGGGAAGGTAGTTAGAAGCACATACTTTTGTAAAGGGACAGGGTCAAAGTAGAAAATAGTGCAAGTGGGGGGAACAGGATAGGATGGAAGGAAATATAGTCAGTTTCCCACAATATATCCAACTATAGAAATGTTTTGTGTAACTACACATGTACAACTTATGTTGAATTGCTTATTGTCTCAGTAAGGATGGGTGACAAGGGAGGAATGGAAGGAATCCAGAATTCAACGTTTAATAATATTATTATTTTAGAAAAAGATAGATTTAATCAAAAGATAAAAATAGACAAAATGCTCTGTATGTCAGTAATATTATTCAGTTTTGTTTTAGACCATTTGAAATAACTAGAGAGTATAAGATACTTGACATACACTTGTCAAAACAGATACAGAAATTATATGAACATAAACTTAAAATACTTTTTATGCAAATAAAGTCACATCTAAATAATTGTAGGAATATTTATTGGTCATGCGAAGGTAAAACTAATATAATTTTTAAAATGAAAATTTTACTTAACTAATCTTTTTATTCAATGTCATCCCAATTAAATTACTAAAAAAGAATCTGAGTTAGAAAAAATAATAACAAAGTTCATTTCAAAGAGCCAAAGGTCAGAAACTTCAATGAAACCAGGGAGAAAAGATGTGAAGGAAGCAGATGTAACAGTATGAAACCTTAAACTATATTACAAGGTGAGAGCATTGTTCTTTTATCATTCCTCCTTCATTCCCATTTTCTTCAGATTCTAGCTCTTTTGTTCTTTTTCCATATGAATTTTGTTATTTTTGTCCAGGTTTATAAATTATCGTCTTGGTAATTTGATTGGTGTGACATTAAATCTGTAAAATAATTTAAGTAATATTATTTTTTTCCTTAGCACAGCCCAAATTGAACCGTGTTCTAATTATTTAGATGACATTTATATTAATCTTGAATCTGCTTTGGTAGACTGACCACACCAGCTTGAATAACTTTTGAAAAATGCAAACATATTGAATACAGTGCAACACATTGTCAACATTTTTTTGGAAAAATATCCTTTCTAATCATTTTAAAGATTAACTGATTTTCTTTCCTGGGTAGTTTGCTGCATGTCTTCCTGCTTATGCAGAGATGAACAAGATTTGTATTCACTAACTTCTTTGATCTTTGTCTGGGTTAAAAACCCAGGAAACAGTCTTTTCCTTTCCCTCTTACTTGCTGTATCTTTCCAACTTTCTCTCTTACCCACATCTTCCCAACATCAGTTATCAGAATGAGGACAGGCAAGATACCTTTTGATGAAGTAACAAGATAATGTCTCCCTCTTCTATCCCTTATCATAGTTCCTGGCAAAGATTAGACCCTTAAAAATACTTCTTGATTGGTCATGACAAATACATTATCAAGTTTTTTAAGAAATGAAATTGTAGACTTAATTACATTGTATTAACGAGTTTAAAAAGCTATCTTTAGATCCACCTAGAGCCACAAAAACCAGTCTTTGAGAACCACTGAGCTATAATACTTTTCATGCTCCCTATGACTGCTGTTTTAGTATACCTATACTTAATTGTTTTAAAAAAAAAGTAGTCTGAGATTCTTTTCATTTACTGTGTCCCTATTTCCACAAAAGAGGAAATGTTAGAATGATTTAAACATATGCACATCAAAAAGCTTCTTTAATTATTATTAATGCTGTTAAAACATTTTTCCCTCCCTATAAGAATACTTCAAAAGACGCCTGTTCAAAGTGCTGAATTTTTTGTTGTGGATTTTTTATTATAAATTTTGAAAAATAAGAATTTGCCTCAGTAAACACTAGAGATTTTTCAGTTCATAAAATATACATCCTTGTTCTTCTCTTCATGCACATGGCTAACTCTATAGGTCAAATCCTCATCATCTCTTAACTGTTCTAGTAGCCTCTTAATAATTTTTTTTTGTTTCTAATCTTTTCTTTCTCTAATCTGTTTTCCATAATCTGACCTCCAAATCTTACTAGAGCACATATATGACTATATCATTACCCATCTCAAAAACTTGGAGTAAAAATCTTCTATTTTATCTGAGAATTAACAAAAGTCTTTACTTCACATTGTCTTATCTTGAAGATTTATTCCACTAAGTAATATTCAGCCCAAGTGATTTATATGGAAAATTTCCAAGACAAACTTCATATTTCTTCTTTCCATTTCTTCCCTTAATTCTTGTTTTTAGTTTATATTGTAGTTTGGTAGTTTGGAATGGGCATATTTCCAAGTAACCTGACAAATGAAAGATTTAGCTTTAAGTGAACATTTATTTAGTCATTTATCTTATAAAAGAAGTATACAACCATACATAAACACTCATTAATATAAAACCTATAACTTTTGATTTATGTTATGCATATAGAAACTTGTTCTGCCAATGTTAATAGTCCCAGGTGAATAAATCTGTTTCTTAGAATACATGATGTTTGAGTTATTATGTGGTTTTCTGAAAACTTTGGCCTACTTATTTAGATGATGTGAAATAAAATTACTTAGCACTTTTATTTTTTCTTGAACTTTTACCATCCTAAAAGGCTAGTAAATTGTATAATTCTGCTTGGCATTCAAAGCCCTGTACTTCAATCTAACTCCTCCCCACACCTTTCTAGTCTTCCTAGACTTTCCTCCTCCCCACATACTCTTTAATTTAGTAACACTGGCTTCCTTGATATTCCTCCCATGGGGTACTCTATCTCCCCACATATTCCCATTCTGAGTATTTTCAGTGGCTGTCCTACCATACTTGGAATAGTCTCCCTTATTGTCTTTCCATCCTGGCTTACTTCAAGTCCGAGTTTCAAATCCTTACTTGTACAAGAAGCCTTTCCAAATCTCTCCAAATTAGTGCCTTGTCTCTGTGGATTGTTTCCAGTTTATTCTGTATATAGATTTTTTGTACCCACTCGTTTGGATGGTATTGCCACCTTAAGATTGTGAGTTCCTTTGGAGCAAGGACTATCATTTGTATTTTATTTTTGTATCCTTAGTGCCTGGCATAATGCCTGATAAATAGTAAAAACTTAGTAAATATTTGTTGACTGATTTGATTAATGTTTACTTTTATGTTTCAATATATTAAAGAGTAATACATTATTTTGAATTCTTAAATAGTGTGAATCTTGAAGAAGAGTTGGATCAACTTAAAGTTTTTCGATCTGTTGAAATGGCTAAAATGCAAGAAGTGAATGCATATCTGGAACAAGAAAGAGAAGGTAAATATATAAATGAACACACACACACACACACACACACACACACACCTTTTTATTTTCTACTCTTCCCTTTCATGAACTTTTTCTTCTTCAATGATTCTGCTTTCTTTACTCTTCTCCCCATTTCCTTTCCCTTTGCATGTACTCTGTCTCTCTCTTTGGCAGTTCCCTTTTTATTCACCCATATTCTCTTTTTCCTGAAAGGCCATTAAGAAGTTCCACCTTTTTCTTGAATTCTTCCTTGATGCTCATAACCCCAATCAATGTTTTTTTTTTTCTGTAATTCTTACTGCACTTTTTGTTTCTACTAAATAGCATTATGTATTATCACATCTATCAATTCCTGTTTAAATTATTTACATCTTCCCATAGATTATAAATTATAAATTCTTTATAGATAGGAACTTTTATCTTGTACTTTTTTTTGCTCCATCTTACCATTAATTGTCATTAATAAAGTGTAGTCGACGGATAGTTATTTAGTTAAATTGAAATATGTGTTTCTAATCTACCAGAGGACTTTTAATAGGTAGACAAAAATTCAAATGAAGAAAAGCCAAAGAATATAATTCATTTAGACTTACACATTTTCATGGCAATATTCCACAACAAAACAGTTTGTAAAGATTGAGTCACCATGGGTTCATGGTAGTTTTTTGATATTGAGATGACTCAGAGATAGAGAAAAAGTAAATAGTGATAGATAAATACCACCAGCATGTTTATGCATGGAGAAATAGGAATAATGGAACTCAGCAAGGATTGCTTCTGGAATGTATATGTTAATTTTTATATCATTTATCTGAAAAAGGAGTTCACAATGCCATATCAAGGTCTATAGATGCTATTAAGTGTGTATCGATAGTGAAATACAGGAAGATTTTGTGAATCTATAAGTGGGACAAGAAAAAAAATCATTGCTATAAGTGAGGGGTAGGTGATAAATTTAGAGCTACATGATCAAAACTTTACTTGCACAGTGTTAGCCTTTCCCCAGTTAAGGGATGGGGAAGAGGCAAGTTAGCTTTAGAAAAGGGGAAGGAAATTCAGGCAAGAGCAGTGTCATGAAAACCATACTAAGAGGATGTCTGAAGGTCAGTGGTGTTAAGCAGCAGAGGAAGTGAGGTAAGACTGGAAAGATAGACATTACTTGTTCTGATTATAAGGGCATTTTTGATGATATTAGAGCAATTTGATTTTAGAGCAGTTTCACTGAAGTGATAGGACAAATGAGCCTGCAGAGAAGAGAGCTGCTTTGGGAGCAAAGAAAATCAGATAAGTAGTAGTAAGTGTTTAGAGATAATTTAGAATTTATTATTTAAAACCTTTTTGGTATGAAAGAAAGGAGAAGATAGTATAATAATCTGTAAGGTGATAATTTGATGGAAGCTGAGATGTGTGTGTCAGAGTTTTCCTTTGAGCAGGTTGATAATTCTGGTACAGGTTCAGTCTTAGGACTGGATCTGCCACTGAATGACTCTTTTTTTTTACCATTAATAAAATGTACATTTATTAACAGATATTTAATGATTAACAGTAACTTTTTCTAATTAAGTATTTTTTCAGACAATGGATACTAATAGTGTGACTACTTTAATATGGGAGGTCCATAGCATTTTTACTTTTAGTCTTAGGAAGGAAGCCTAATAGTCAGAATGTTGGAGACCATTGCTTCCATCGATTACTGCATGTCCTTTGACTTCAGTCTTGTATTGTGTCACTCATTCAAGCAATCAACAAGCGTGAGCTCGCCAGAGCTAGGCATAGAAATGCATTGGATGAAATAATCTCTACTCTCAAGAAGCTTTCAGGTTCCATAGATCAGTTTTATCATTTGTATTATTCAAATCATTTTATGGACTACTATAGCACAAATCTACATGGTTCCAGGCATTGGTCTAAACAGGTTTGACTATTATTTTTATATTTCTGTGTAACATTCATTGTGCTTCATTGTTCTGAGGGAGTAGGAATACAGATGTGTTTTAAAAAAAGCAAAAAGAAAAAAAAAGAAAGAAAAGAACTGAAAATAAAACTGATGAACTGAAAGTTTCTGAACAATGTCTAAGAAATAACAAAATACATCTATAACAATTATGTGCTAAATATCCTTTAATATTTTTTTTCCTCTTTTGAGTTTCTGTTATTCAGCTTAACTAGCTTTTTTTTTTAAAAAAAAGTTATTTATTTCCTTTTAGTTTACAACATTCAGTTCCACAATTCATTGAGTTTCAGATTTTCTCCCTCTCCTTCTTCTTCCTCCTCCCTCCCCACCATGGCAGCATGCAGTCAAATATTGGTTCTACCAATAACTTCATGTTAAACATGAGTCAAGTTGTAAAGAAGGATTACAACCAACGGAGTGAGCCTTGAGAAAGAAGGGACAAAACAAAACACAAAAGAGAGAGAGCAAGTAGTTTGCTTCAATCTACATTCAGACTCTGTAGTTCTTTCTCAGGATGTGGATATCCCTTTCCATCATGAGTCTTTTGTAGCTGTTTTCTAACCTTGTATTGCTGAGAGGAGCCCAGTCTATCAAAGTTAGTCATCACCCATACCACGTGTCTGTAACTGTGTACCACTGAATAACTCTTAAATCAGGAATCAGCAAGTAATGAACTCTACTATCCTTTAGATTCAGCATAATGTGGATCAGGATCTTAAGAATTAGGCCAGCCATACTTTCAGAAAAACCTCGAAAGACTTACATGAGCTGATTCAAAGTGAAATGTACTGTGTACATAGTAACAGCAATATTGTAAGATGATCAGCAGTGAATGACTTGGCTATTCTCAGCAATACAATGATCCAAGACAACTCTGAAGGACTTTTGATGACAAAAATGCTGTCCATCCTCAGAGATGGAGCTGATGCTGTCTGAATATAGATTTAAGTATACAGTTTTTATGTTATTTTTTCTGGAGGTTTTTTTATCTATGTTTTCTTTCAAAATATAACATTATGGAAATGTTTTGCATGACTCTACACGTTTAACCTAAATCAAATTGCTTGCCTTCTCAAGGGGGTTGAGGTGGGAAGGGAAGAAGGGAGAGAATTTTGAACTCAAAGATTTATTTATTTATTTATTTATTTATTTTCATTTTTGCTTTTTTTGGAGGGGGGAAGGTGGGGCAGTTGGGGTTAAGTGACTTGCCCAAGGTCACATGGCTAGTTTGTGTGTGTGTGTGTGTGTGTGTGTGTGTGTGTGTGTGTGTGAAGTGTCTGAGGCTGGATTTGAACTCAGGAACTCCTGACTCCAGGGCTGGTGTGAACTCAAAGTTTTTAAAAAGGAATCTTAATTTTTTTTTATTTGTAACTTAGGAAAAATAAAATCCTAAAGAATTAAATAAAAGTTAAAAAAATTAGATTGTCTTTCAAAAATAGGAATGAAGGAACCCCAGAGAAAAGGTCATTCAATTTCATTAATTCCTGATCTCCTGACCTCCTCTATGTGGCAAATGTGAAACCATTCCTTTGTTAAAGGAGCACTTTATTTCTTTACTTTCCTTGAGTTTGTTGTGAACCAGAGATGAATGTTCCAGTTTTTGGTTTACAGTTTTTCAGCCCTTAAATTAGAAATACCACATTTTTAATGTATTAATTCCAAAGTTAAAATTTTCTTTCTTACTATTTCACTTCTGATTCTAGAAGTCATTGTGGAATTATGATAATTCCCACAAATTCTTTGCAGTCAAGCCCAATAGAACCAGCCTTGTATTGCTTCTTCTGACCTCTTTGTGAATGCTTGTCTTGTGTGAGTTTTCCATAAAATTGTCTCTTAAGCAAACGTATGTTTGACATTTGAAGAATGTGACTAGCCCATGGAAATACACTCTTTGCAGTAGAGTTTAGTTGCTTGGGAGTTCAACTTGAGAAAGGACCTCAGTGTCCAGTACCTTATCCTGCCAGGTGATTTTCAGAATCTTCCTAAGACAATTCAGATGTAAGTGATTCAGTTTCTGACATGGGCCTGGTATACTGTCTAGGTTTCACAGGCATACAGCAATGAAGTCAGCACAAAAATTCTGTAGACCTTCAGTTTGCTAGGCACCATAAGCCAGCCTCATAATCTATGTGTACATCCCTAGAACATAAACTGTTAAGGTAAGTGAACTTAATCCACAGTATTCAGAATTTCTCCATTTGCTGTAACTCATGTTTCCACATATGGATGGGGTGGTACTAGCTGGTGGAGAACTTCTTGTCAGGCCAAAATTAGCACAAGAAGCATGTTCTGTTGCATCTCATCCTCAGAGGCTGTATTGAGGGCACAATCATCTGTGAACAAAAAGTTGTGCATCAACTCCCTCTCCACTTTAGTCTTTACTTGTAGCTTTTTCAAATTAATTTACCATCAGTGTGGCAAATGAACTCGATGCCGTTTTCATCCTCATCGAAAACATCTCTCAACATTACTGAAAACTCTCAAGGTCTCTGAAGAACTTTGGAATTGATAGTGAGACATGAGAGACACTGGCACAGGACTGCTCAGCATGGTGTGCCAATATCAAAGACGGTGCTGTGCTCAATGAGCAAAGCAGAATTACAGTAGCTCAAATGAAATGGAAGCTGTGCAAGTTTAGAGATACCTGTACTCCAAGTGTTCATATGGAGTGTGCCTAACCTGTTATAGAGCCTTCTAAGTTCATATTGGTCTGATCAGCCACAACCATACATATTGTACCTTGACCCTGACATAGAGATGTCATTTTGGTTCCCTTTGGGCATAAAGGACATTAGTCAACCAACCAGCAGAACCTAATGCAGTGTCTTGAATATAGTAGGCACAAATAAATGCTTGTTAATTTGATTTGTAGAAATTAGGAAAGAGGGCTAATTTTGTTCCAGAGACTTGGCCCCAGATAATTGTGTTGTAATATTTATTTAGCTTATTTACTTTTACAAAGTTTATTTTAATAAGCTTTAATTTAGTTGATTTTTAAAAATATATTTATTTGTAAGTGGTTCTACAGCATCTATTTTAATATATTTAACTATTGTTTTGTTCTCTGGCTTATTCACTTTGAATCCAGAAACATCTTGGTTTGTAAGACAAGTAAGTGGTAAATACTGTACCCAGAAATACAGCAGGCAACCAGATAGCTAAATATGCATAAAATATGAATATTATTTGCATATCATATTTGTGTGTTGCTTTAAAAATGTTGTAAATGTATTCGGTACCACTGTGTCAGGGGACTATAATTAAAAACAAAACAAAAACAAAAACAAGGGAGCTAAGAGATTACTATCAAGGTAAAGGTACATATTCCCTAGATGAAGAGTTCTACCTCTTTTAGCTTTTGTTATTTGTAGAATAGTGTTCCATTTATTTCAGAAACACAGAAATTTTAATTGAGTATGACATGTTCCAAAGACAAAAGAAATGCTTAATTCATTCTAACAAACTTATTAATCACTGTTTAAACCAAGATGATTGTTACTCTATGGTGAATAAAACTATTTTCTCATTCTCCTTTGTTGGTAAATCAGAGTTTTCATTGACCTAAAATATCCAAATATGTTTTAAAATAATATTTTTAACATATATTCTCAAGGAAACATTAATCCTGTTCTTTTAGCCTAATTCAGTTTCATCTTTTCCCTTTAATTTTTAGAGATTTAATATTCCCTAAAATTACAGAATATAAAAATTTTTGACAGTAGTGATTTGCCTAATATGCAAACATAAGAGCTTAATCAGTTTTGGTCCCCTTTAATTTTAGTACTTATGAAAAAGGTTTTCAGTTTTTTTAATTTGCAAATTATTTTGTTAATAATTTGTCAGGAAGTTTAGCTGCTTTTGAGTTTCTAATTGTTATTAATTCACAGCTTTATAGGAAAATGACTTCTGTGATTTCTCTAGTACACGATCTCTCACTTAGCAAAAATGGTTTAAAGTTTCAGTCCATCCTAATTCTCTATTTGCTTTGTTGAGCAATCACTTTCATCCTCCTGGCAGGGAATAAGACCCAAAGAACAAAACTAGTAGTGACTATATAGATAAAATGGAAATGATTTCTGCTTTTAAAGCAAAGGGGAAATAGTCTGTAAAAGAATGAAAGTGAGAATAAAAGTATAGCATCTTTAACCTGCAGATCTATGATGCCTTTGAAAAGCTTGTACTGCAGGAAGAAAACCACACTGTGATACTACAAAGATCCATAATTAAGGGACACAAAGCTGTGGAAGAGGTCACTATACAACTACTGGCCAAAGACTTGACAAGAAAATAGACGACATTCTTCATAATTGAGAAACTATAGAATTTATATCCTGAAAATGACGGAGTAATATTGTAGTGATGTGTGAGGTGAAATAATATGTTATTTATTCTCTGCCAGAGCTACTCTATAAACTTTGTGAAGATCAGGAAGTCAAGAATGATACTTCAGAGAAGAAGGTGAAACAGAAGTCAGATGAAACATTGCAGAAGGTATATTAATCTTTACTATAGAGCTAAGAAAGTTCAATTTTAATTTTAATATAAAAGTTTATGTTATTTTAAACTAGAGCTCACTAATTTAAACCTTTTGGTAAATTCTTAATTTCATTTGTGGGTTGGCTTACCAAAACTGGTTAAAAAATCAATAAGTATGGAATAAATGTTGAGATATTTGTGCTTATGTATAGAAAGATTAAAATATTTTAGAGTGAATGAAATGAAAACAATAGATATAAAAATTAAAATGTAGCATTTCCTTACTATTTATAGTTTAGGGACCAAGGATAGGAACTAAACCGGGAACTTTACTAGGATAAGGAACTGAAACTCCCTCTATCAATATAGGCCAACACTTTCCCTGAAACTTGAAAGTCTTAGAGAGTTGCTCTTAGAGAAAGCACCAAGAGATCAAATGACTGGCCCAGGTGCCCACAGCTTGTATGTGTCTGAGGAAGGACTTGAACCTCAGGTCGTCTCCATTTTGAAGCTAATGCTTGATCCGCTGTAGCACAGTGATTCAGGTATAGCGTAGATGTTTGAACTGGTAAAGTTAGACTTCATCATACTATACCTTATTAAATGAGGAAATATCTAACTTCTAAGCCAAAACAAAGTTTTGCATAGATTTTTGATTTCACATTATAATTTCATAATATACTTTTTAATTTTTAAATATAAATTACTTCATTATTTGAATGTTAGAGTTAAAATTTACTTTTACTTTTAATTTACAGCGAGCATCCTGCTAACTATGTAGTAGGCCTAACATTAATGGGCTGATATTGTTATGAGTCTTATCATTTAACAAGTAAATATTATGATTCATATTTGTTTTAATTCATATTTTGATACACAACTATGTTAGGTTAACCAGATGTTCACGTACGTGGGCTCAGTTGTATTTTGCCATATGTTTTGGTTTGTTATAAAAAAAATGCATCCTTTAAATACACTTATTCTTTAGATGAATTGTCATTTGGATTAACTGGATTAACTGTGCTTCTTAGGAATCTTTCACACCAGGAGAACATATAATAATGCAACAACATATAATCTATCAGTATGCTTACATTTATTTTCTTATATTTTTGGAATAACTTGTAATAATTTACAGCTGATATCATCGCATATACTTACAACACTTGCCATATGGTCAGGTAATGAAGGTTGTCATCTCGTTATTACTGAATGACAGACATCATGTTAAAATAATAACACAGAGAATAAGAAATGCTCACGTTCATTTATCTTAAGGTAGAATGTATAATTCTAATTATTTCAGCAGTAACATGTAGGATGTCACATAGTTTATACCGGCTTATTATTTATGTTTAAAAAACATAATTTTGTTTGCCAGGTTCAGTGTGATATTTGTCTCTATGGATATATGGTTCCACGCTGCTGCCTTAGGGTATAAATCTAGTTGAATTTATTTATTTATTTATTTATATTTAATGTAATAATTTTTTTTTTGTTTTCTTGTTTACATCATTCATTTTCATGAGATTTTTGAATTACAAATTTTCTCCC
>JAQQSW010016400.1:0-11683 GCA_028646575.1 Pseudocheirus occidentalis | reverse complement strand
ATTTAAAGCTATACAATTAAATGCAACTGGGAAATAATACATACAGGGACAGGGGCAGGGAGGAGCTCCCTACCCTGCTGGAAAGCTAGAGAGGTGTTGGAGGAGGGCATAAAAGGGAACAGATTGTGGGAGGGGTCTTACAGTGTGATCAATGTTCTGGGCTGGGGGTAGGGACAAAAAGGGGAGAAAATTTGTAACTCAAAACCTTGTGGAAATGAATGATGTAACCAAGAAAATAAATTAAAAAAAAAAACTGTACCTGCCCTTTGATCTAGCAGTACTGTCACTGAGAGGACACTCATCAATTGGGGAACGATTGAAGAAGTTGTGCCATATGATTGTGATGGAGTCCTCTTATTCTATAAGAAGTGACAAGGGAAGTGATATCAGAAAAAAAAATGTGGCAAGACTTATATGAACTGCTAGAAAGTGAAGTGAGCAGAATCAGGAGATCATTGGACACAGTAACTGCAATGTTGTAATGATGATTAACTGGGAAACACTCGGCTACTCTGATCAATATGATGATCTAAAATAATTCCAAAGAACTTATGATCATGAACTAATGAATTCTGAGTGTAAATTAAAATATAAATTCCTCATGTTCATTTTTTGCTTTGTTTATGATAAATAGAAAAATGTTTTGCATGGTTTCATATGTATATTTTGACATCATATTATTTGCTTTCTCAGTGAGGGGGGAAAGAGTGGGAGGAAGAAAATCTGGAACTCTAAACTTGAAAAGAATGCTAAAAAGAAGTAATAAAGGAAAAAACCCTTAATACTTGCATTACCTACCTCTCCGGAATATTATTAGGACAGTGCTTTGTAGGTGGCAAAGCACTATGTAAACACGAGCTACTTCAAAGCACCTCTACTAACTGGCCTTTAATTTTGCATCCTAATCTTGTCTGATTATGAAATCAAGGACTTTGACTAAACAATATTTTGCATACCCAATTCTAGTCATTAAATACACTTAAAAGCAGTTGTCCTCCACTGGTGATTTCATTGTGTAAAGTGCTCCCTTTGAGAGCCTCTAATTAACAATGCCAATTGATACTTTCTCTATAAGCTATAGTCTCGGTGAATCATCAAGTGCCCAGAGAAGTTAAAGTGACTTACCCAGGGTCACAACTTTCGTGCAGTTTATAATCTTAGTGAGTTCTCTGGGGGCACTATAGAGTTAAATGACTTGGTCCAGGGTCCCAGGGCCAGGACATGTCCTGAGGCAGGATTTAAACTCCCTGATTTTTAAGCCATCTTTCTGACCATGCTGCTCTCAACTTTTCACTAGAGGAGCCTGAACGAGGGAATATTACCCCATCATGTATCATACTCCTGTATATTTATTATTTACTGTACTTCAGCAGCTAGGAGACCTAAGAACAATGCTTCAGTGGTTCAGGATCCCTGAGGATCTGGTACTTTATAGATAGACGAGACGAGAAGGAGAGTAGTAGCCCTTTGAGAGAAATGTGGTTCAGTGGAAAGAGTATTTAGGTTTAGAATCATGATCCCTGAGTGGTTTAACCCCCAGTTCCATGTAATGGTAGTGTGACCCACAGTAAGACCCATTTTGCAGGACCACAAGGATGTAAGTTGGCCAAGAGGTGTGGCTAACACACTGCCATGAAAGAAGAAGTCTGTCATGGGTAGAGAAATTGCTTAAGACAAACCTCACACTTTTGATTATTTTTGAGGGATTCATTCTCCTCGATTCCAGGCTAACTTCTCTGGTCTTAAGTTTAAGGCCTCTCTCACTAACCAACTCCTTCTCCAATCTTTTGACTAGTTTTGGTTTACCTTCTGAATTATGGCTTGAATCTCTAAACCTTCTTTTTTTCTTCTTTCAGGCCAGTAATTGGATCCTGGTCTTCCTCCTCTTTCTCTTTTCCTACATCCTTTTCCCCCTTTTTTTCTCTTAATTAGATGTCTGTTAAGTAGGGGTCTAATTTCTAGCCCATCATTTCCTCCCTGGCAACAAGCATTGGATTAGTGACTTATTAACCTTCCCTTAGGGGAATGTAGCAGGTGTGTTTGCCACACCTCACTGTCTGCTGAGATTCTCATGCCTATGGACTGGGGAATACATTTTCTGAGCCTCAATTTCTTCATCTGACTAACACTGACAATGTATGAGCTAACTTATTCCCAAAGAGATTGTGAGGAAACACTTTGTAAACTTTGAAGGGCCAAACAAATATGACTTTATGTCGAGGAAGTGGTAACAGGACTAACTGGGTAGGGAATCCTCTCCAGCGCTGTCCATCTTCTTCTGCCCCACCCCCATCACAGAGCTCAAAGGGACATTAGAGATACTCCAATCAACCCTTGACTAACTTCACATATCCACTCTGTTGCTAAGTCTTGTGCTTTCTACCTTGACAACAGTCTCTCTCATTTATGCCCCTTCTCTCCAGCTCACATAGCTGTTTTCCCAGCACAGGCTTTCATGACATTTCCCTCAGACAATTGCAATAGACCTTTCTCTATTCCAATCCATTCACCACTCAACTCCCAAATGGATTTTTCTAAAGTACAAGTCGTACCACGTCAGCTCCCTTCCTCAATAAACTCAAGTGATCCTCCAGGATCAAATATAAAACAAAAAAGTCCTCTGTTGACTTTCAAAGTCCTTCATAACGTGGTCCTTTTCTACCTCACCAGTCTTCTTACTCAAAACTCTGCTCCACATATTCTGTGATCCAGTTACCCTGACCTAGGACACTCCATCCCTCAACTCCACGCCTTTTCAATGAATGTGCTCTGTCCTCACCTTCACTGCCTGACTCCGTGACTTCCTTAAAGACTGAGTCCTACCTTGTATCAAGGCCTTTCCTCACTCCCCCCTCCCCCAGTGCCTTTCCTCTGAGATGGCCCTTCATTTATATTGTACATGCCCTACATGTATACTTTGGTGTTGATCATCTCCCCTATTAGACCATGAACTCCTTGAGAGCAGGAACCATGTATTTGCTTTTCTTTATGTCTTTGTGCTGAAAAATTGTTTCTGGCTAATAATAATTAATAATAATAATACATAAAATGTTTGTTAATGGACAAAACCTGTCCATTAACAAGTATATATTAACTGAGCAAGTATATATTAAATGGACGCTGCGTGCAAGGTTGGTGATACAAACATGAGACAATCCCTGCCTTCAAGGAGAATGCAATTCTATGGTGAAAGAAATGAGCACATAGGATGTGGATGCACAGTCCAAAATCAAAGGAGGCATTACAGTTGGGGAGGTGGTGATTAGACAAGGCTTCACCGAGGAGGAAGCATTGGGAATGAACTTTGAAAGAACAAAGCAGCCTAAGAAACTGAAGTAATGAGAGATTGCCTCCCAGGCATGGGGGAAGAGGACTTGCATGAAGGAGAGTGATGCATGAAGTAGCTGGAGAGCTGGACTAGAGCTAATCCAACCATCTCATTTTACAGAAGAGGAAACAGAGTCATTGGAAGGTTGAGTAAGTGACAGAACAGGAGTTAATCTGGGTGTGAGGATAGGAGAGGGAAGAGATGGGCCATCAGTGCCCTGGGCAGCAGATACTATCTGCTCAGCATAGATCATCAGCCCTATGCCCAGGCTTGGGAGACGTTTGTTACTAAGGAGCTATAACAACTAGCTTCCTTCTCCTTTGAGGTTGGGAAGAAAATGGGTCTTGGTCTATGATGCAACCCCATGAAAGCTGAAAGCCCTTTATCTCTTCTGTCTGCATGTTTTTTTCCCTTTCCCATCTCCAAGTGTGGTGCTGTTTGAGGATACAGTTTCCAGAGTTCCTGCTCTGGGCACCAGCCAGTTCATTTGCTCTGGAAACAATGTAGATAAACAGATAAAAACCAATTGTCCCTGTCATGCTAGCAGAGACAGGGAAACTGGGAGGAAGCTTGCAAAATAAAAACCTCTGCAGTTCCATTCTTGCAAAAGTCCTCTGATGTAGCCTTTGAAATCTAGAGGACAGCTGAGGGGAATGACTGAAGCTGGAGCCTATGGGGGAGATCTTTTCACAGAATATAAGAGCCCCTGCCAGGACTTAGGATAATACAGCACCATTACAGGCTCCCTGCCTCCTGGCCCCAGCTCGTGAACACAAGTAAGAGAGGTCCCTGGGACTTCAGAGATAAAAGGTATTCTCTGGGCCCTGGTGAAGTCTTCCTCCACACCAAGGACCTTTGGACATTTAGGCTGTTTCCAGGTTCCTGCCACAGCCTTTCTACTAGAAATGGCAATATTATTTTGATCATAGTTTCAGAGCTGAAAAGGAGGGTGGAAGAGGGGGAGCAGAAGGAGCTTTAGGTAAGAAGATGGCAAAAGTATAAAGTGTAGCTGGGGCTACCCAGGTGTGGTGGGTCATGTGAAGTGCCCCCCAATCAAGATATTGCAGGTCCCAGGACAGGCGTTCCAGATTCAAAAGGGATATTAAGGCTATATATGTTCCATACATTCATCTTTATGTACTTTTACTAGATATCTCTTTTGTTTTTCTTTCTGGTAAGGGCAGGGGAAGGGCAGAAGAGAGAAGAGAACGAGCTTTTATTAAGTGCTTATTACATGCCAGGCAGTTAGGTGGCACAGTGCATAGAGTGCTGGGCCTGGAGTCAGGGAGACCCATTTTCCTGAGTTTAAACCTGACCTCAGATACTGTCAAGCTGTATGACCCTGGGCAAGTTATTTAACCCTGTTTGCTTCCATTTTTCATCTGTAAAATAAACTGGAGAAGAAATGGCAAATCATGCCAGTATCTCTGCAAGAAAATCTCAAATGGGTTCATGAAGAGTCTGACACAACTGAACAGCTACATGCCAGTCACTGTCCTAAGCACTTTACATGTATTGCCTCATTTGATATTTACCACAACATGGGAGACGGGTGCTATTATCATCCCTATTTCATAGTTAAGGAAACATGCAGACAGAGGTTAAGTTTCCAGGGTTTCACAAATAGCAAATATTTGAGGCTGGATTTGAACTCAGATCTTCCTGACTTACAGGTCTATTGCTCTATTGATAATGCTTCCTATCTTACCTTTATGAGAAGATTCAGAGTATTATTGACAGTAATGGAATTATTAGGTTAAAAGTTGCAATTGCTATAATGGCTATTACTGCCAGATTGCCCTACTAATTTTCCATTCCATTAGCAATGTCTCTGCCTATTTCTCCAAATCCATATTGAATTTTTTCATTTTTAGGAGCTCTTGCAAATTTTATAGTGTGAACTGATAGTTCAAAGGACGTAATTTTCAGTTCTCTGATTATCATACTTGAACACTTTTTAAAGCGTTTTTTTTACAATGTGTTTATTCCCTTTTGTAAATTGATAAATTGTCTCCTTATATCTTATGGCCCTTTTTTGCAATGAGGACTAGGTTTTGTCCTTGAGTATTTTCATAAGTTCTTTACATACCTCAGACATTAAGTTTTCATGTTATATTTGTTACAAACATTTTTTTCAAATCTGCTATTTCTATTTACCTTTCAGAAAAAGTGAACGAATATGCACTTATGAAGCTTACTATTACTGTGCTAAGTTGCAAATATAAGCAAAAAGAAAGTCAATGCCTGCCCTCAAGTGGCTTTCATTCTAATGGGGGAAGATAACTGAAAGAGAGATGAAAAAGTGGGAGAAGAAGCTAAAAGTACCCATGTTGGGGCACAGTGTTGAAGCCTGGAAAGCTGGAAACACAGCCAGTAGAGGAATGAATGTTGGCTAGCCTGGGTCCTCCCCTAAAATGGAGACCATGGGAGGAAATCATCAGTGGGAAAAGGTGAAGGAGGGGGTTATATAGCAGAAGGATATTGCACCGAGAGAAGACAATAGAGATAGTTGAATGTCACAAGGTGAGGGGGTCCTGGTGCAGAAGGAAGTTCCAGGGTAAAGTTGCAGTTAAGGTTGAATGTTGAAATCCAGAAAGTCAGAAACTGCTGGGAGGGGAATGGAAGTTATGTGGACGAGGACTTTCCTCAAAATGGAGGCCCCAAGTGGAACTCACTAATGGGAAATTATAATTGATTATGTTGCCAATGAGAGATTACATTAAATTATAGCATTTATTGTACAGAACTTCTTTTTTCCTCCTGGAAGTGCATCCATTTGCTTTCTAAATAATTTTTTACTTATTAATAGACAAAAATTGTACTTCCCTCCACAATTGAGATATATTATTAAATTTTCTTCTTATTTTTTTATGGTTCATTGTCTTAGATCTGATTTTATAACTCAGCTGGAATTTATTCCGCTATTTGGTGTGAGGAAGGTAAGGACTAAATTTACTTTTTACTTTGCTCAGGGACCCTATTTTGAGAATTATCATCTGACAATAGACCCCAAATGGTCTGAGCCAGCTGACTTGCAAATTGCCATGCCATGAAATTTTGGTGGCTTCCCTTGAGCTCTTCCACAGCAGGAACCTTTTCCTTAACATTCAGTCACATGTTCCTTTTTTCCTCTAAATCACTTCTACTTAGTAGTTGAAATGGGGAAAATAAAGGAATCAGGATGGCATGAAGAAAACTGTACCACTTCCTTTGCCATTCCCCTTCACCACCATGTTCTCTAACCATACAAAGTCCCAGCATCACTTCTGATCACTCTTATAATTACTTGCAGACACTGATAATAATAGGGAAAAGGAAGGAAGTATTGGGAAAGGCAGAAAGGTGGTACAATCTAGTTACACACTCAAAGAAAGTAGAGTGTCCTATTTCATACCATCCTCTCAAACCCAACATTATTCCTGATTTATCTCCTCATTATTTCTTCATTATAAATGAACAAAAGTGTTCATCACAAAAGTGATTCCTGCCCTCAAGGAGATGATATTCTAATAAAGAGAAGCAATACAAAAAAAAAGAAGTGGTGATCAAGGAAAGGTATTTTGGTCTTGGAGATCACAGGAATACGGAGTGGAACCATAGGGCAATTCATTGACACACCCTTTTCAGAAGCAATGGTAGAAATTGATTTCATTTCCTAGGCCCAAATGCAGAAAGATGATTGATGGAGACAGACAGAATCATGGTCTGGTTTTTGGGTGCTAGGTCAATAGAGTGGACTATGGGAATTTGTTCTCAATGACTCAAACCTCAAGACAGTTAGTTCTTGGAGTATAAATAACATAGACAATTTTAATGATATCATATATATCCAGGATTGCAGGGAAGTAAGAATTTCCATAGAAGCAGATTTCTAATTAACTAAAACATACTCCTTTAAGCAGGGGAAGGGTAGCTAGGTGATACATTCACTAGAGTGCTGGGTCTAGAGTCAGGAAGACTCATCTTCCTGATTTCAAATCTGGTTTCACACACCCATTAACTGTGTGACCCTGGGCAAGTCATTTAACTCTGCCTCTGTTTTCTCATCTGTACAATGAACTGGAAAGGGAAACGACAAACTCCTCCAGTATCCAGTAAGCAGTGAATGGGGTCATGAAGAGTCAAATACTACTGAAGCAAGAGAACAGTAAAAAACAAAAAATGAACTGGGAAATCTAGTTTGTTCATATTGTATCTAAAACAAGAATAAATAAAACCAGGGTGAGAGCCAGAGACTTTTACTACATGGACTTTATGCAATTAGTTTTGCAGGTTCAAATGTCTTTTTGGTTTATTCTTCTGCATACTCATCTATGTTTTAGCTCATTGAGATGCCAAGATAAGTAAACTCGGGATAAGTGAAGAATAACCTTTTCCAGTATAAATACATGCCCTGAAAATGGACCAGGAGGGAGAGTAAAAGGTCTTTTCTCCAGAATTTAGATTTTCTGAAGAAAAGTCGAGTAACTTTAGTATTAGTATCGTTGTTGTAGCTGCTCCTTCACCTATTCAAGGTTTTAAAAAATATTAAGCGCTTTCTGCTTGCACCAGCCTTGCCTGATGTCCTGTTCCATTGCCTCACTGGGTCATGGTTACAGACCTTGGATTATCAGGAGCTACACCAGCAGAGCTAAAATGTTAGCAGGCTCTACCAAATGGGAAAGGCTTCATTCATGAATGAGCCTATGGTGGATGGGATATCTGTTGTCTGAGACCCAGTTCATGAAAATATAGAAAGGTTTGTCACTGTGGAGTAGCACTGAGCTTACAGAGCTAAAATTGGAGTCATGGGGCCTGAGCTCCAAACCCAGATCTACCCTTTACCCTGGACAAGTCATTTAACTAACTTCTCTAGGTCATATTCTTTTTATCTGTAAATTGGAAAGGGTTGAACTAGTTAGTACCAGATGGTCTCTAAGGTCTAACTTCAGATCGATGGTTCTATGACACAAAGCAGTAATTTTTTTTTCAACCTCAGCAATTCACAAAAGCCATCTTGCTACGGTTTTTGGGGGTCAGGCTGTATAGGTTTCACCTATACCATTCCTCAACAGGCTTCAGGCGTCCCCGGCTCCCGGCTTCCACTTAGTCCGGGAGAAACAGCTGCACAGAAAACTTAGGGCACAGGGCTTGCTTTTAGCTACTTTCTCTAAGCTTGGCGTGGCTGGAACTCCCTCTCATTCTCTAAGCTTGGCGTGGCTGGAACTCTTCAGAACACAACACTTGCTTCTAGCTACTTTCTCTAAACCTGGTGTGGCTGGACTTTCTTCTGCCTCCGGGTAGCCTGTATTTAAGTCCTTTCTCCAGGGCCCCTTAGGGTCACTCCCCTGGCCTTGCCCTCGCCACAGCAAGCCAATAGTGCATCATCCCGAAGGTGGAGAGATAATCCTGCTTATCGCAAACAGGTGCAACCTTCGCATTCTGCCCCCAGGTGATCACGTGCACTCCTGTTAGCTGAGGACCAGTTCAACCCATTACCAACAAGAGACCCAACATCTCCCTTCTCTTGTTTTGTGGGTGACCGCCTAGGGGGAGGAGATCAGCTTTAATCTACATCATTAAAATTCTCAATTACTTCTTCTAAATACAATTTTTCCAAGCTATAACTTTCCCTAACAGTACCAGGATTCTTCTTTTCCCCTTTCACCTCAAATTTCCCTTTACTAAGCTATATTTTCTGCTTTTCCTACTACCACCCAGCTCTTGACATCCAACCCAGTGCCTTTACCAAGCTATATTTTCTGCTTTTCCCAGCTATATTTCATCCTTTTCCTTTTACCAAACTATATTTCCCTTTACCAAGCTATATTTTCTGCTTTTCCCAGCTATACCATCTATTCCAAGGAAGCTTGTGAGAGATTGTATATTTGTCAATGGGGAAAATACCTTTTTGGATGAAATTATTGATCTTTGAGGTACTGAAGAATATATGTAAGGAATTATGCTAAATACTGGATATAACAATAACAAAATTCCAGCTCTTAAGAAATGTATTTCATCAAATTTGTAACTCTGAGGGAATGTCTTTAAGGAATTGCCAGCTACATTCGAATCTTGTCAGTCCTCAGTTTTTATAACAACCTAGATGAACTAAAGGGGCTTCTTTTGACAGCTCAAATGTTAGAATGTAAGCAACAAGCTCCTTAAAACTGGGGACTGGCTTTGTTTTTTATTTCATTTTTGCTTTGATATCTATAGTGCCTTGTACAAAGGATCCACTAACTCCTTATTGGCTTGGATAATGATGTGGTGTATATGTAACAATCCTCATTGGCCAGTCCCTTTTACATTTAAAACTGCTTAGTAATCATAACATGCTCTATAAATATAAGCTAACACCTTACTACCTATTATTATCTTCTTCCCAAGTAGGTCAAGTCATCCATTCCTCTCAGATTCCCTCTTGCCACACTCTTCAAATCTTTTTGGTACTGTGATGTCCAAACCAGTGCATAACATTTTGGGTGCACGCTCAGGACACTTGCCTTCTGAGAAATTCTGGCCCTTGATCTTGAGTCTGAAGGATGTCTCCAATGATCAAATTGGACCATAAACCGTTATCAGTTAGAATCCCCTTTTGACCTCAAGTTCTAGTATATTCTTGCTTTTTCCAGTTTTCCAAGCCAATCTAACAAGCATTTATTAACTATGCACCTACTATATGTGAACACACAACAAAAGTGGCATGGACAAAGTTAGTTAATAATAACAGCTAGAATTCTTATAGCACTTATATGTATGATCTCATTTGATCCGTGGAGATAGATGCAGTTATTATTTCCCCTTCTGAGCCCTGAGCTAAGTGACTTGCCCAGGATCACATATGTCTGAGGCAGGCACAGGTATCTGTGACTTCAAATGCACCATTCTGTTCACTGCATTATCCAGCTACTTATTGCATGTACTAAGTTTTTTAGTGTAGCTACTTTTGTGCCCTAATTTCCCACCCTCATATGCTCCTTCTGCACCAGCCCTTGTGTCTCATGCCACCTAACTTAATTTAATCACAACAGGTTTCATCAGCTGTGTTGCTTCCTCACTTACACTGACCCTTTTCAGTAACCCATCCCCTCAGGACAATCACTGTGACTCATTCTTTTATCTTCCAAACTTCCACTAATTTCTCACACTAGAACAAGCACACAGGTGAAGTCATTCAGTTCATTTTGATACAGCGTAGTGCTAATGAGGCCAAGGTTTTGGATGAATTATTTTAATGCAGTAATGATAAATACAAGGTACTTAACTTTGCACTGAAGGAAAACCATTCCAATGTGGAATATATCCAGGGGCTGCACCTCTAAGCTCAGTCAAATGTCTTGTAGATATGAGATGTTGGTCATGGAGAGAGGGATTCTGGGGCAATCGAGGGCAATTGAGAACTAACAGTGAAAGCAAAAGTCAAGAAACCATGGACTAGATGGCTTACTGGTGATGATAAATGAATAGTACTATCTTTGTTTTTAAAGAAGATCGCTGCTTTGGGGGTGAGTCTGCCTATGTGTGTGTGTATCCATGTATTTTAAAGGTAAATTTTTAAGCAATGCAAAAGAGCTGTATTTTACTAGCTGTAATAACTGAGTTAGGATTTGGAAAGGCACATGAGTGCTGCCATTCCCAATTTCATAGTAAAGTATTAAGTTGGGAGAAGGGAATAGTTTCAGTTTATGACAATATTTAGGGATATATTTAGGATGCTAAGAAAGACATTTATGTATATGTTTGGTGGGGGACAGAGAATGACAATGTTTTTGGTCATTTAAAAAAATTTAGTATTTTATCTTTTCCCAGTTACATTTAAAACAATTTTTGACATTTGTTTTTTTTAAATTTTGAGTTTCAAATTCTCTCCTTTCCTCCCTCTTGTTGTGGGAATGAGAATCTGAGGATCTTCCCTGCCCCTAGGCACTTTCATAGGTTTAAGTGACTCTGAGAACCTTCCTTGATTTGAAAGTATACTCTGCCCCCAATAGGCTGAATGTGGTCACATGGAGCCTGTGGCTGGCTGCTTGTTCATCAGGAATGCACACACTTCTTTACTTTGTGAATGGGCAGTGGGTCAAGAGGGCTGTGACCTTCTGTGACTCAGGAGATGGCTGTATATACCCTGACGTGAGGTTTTGCTTTGGGGCTCACTTTGGGAAGAGTTGTGTGATTTGGCCAGATGAGACTCTGGGAAGCCTTTGAGCCCTTCCCGCCCCCCACCCCCTTTTGAAAAACCCAGATGTTGATGTTTCCCTCTCTGGTAACTGAAGGTATGGATGTAATGGTTAGATGGTGATCCGATTGCTGATATGTTTCTTTGTCTGCTTGTAACTTCTGCTGGTAACTTGTTTGTATTCTCTGAAATGCTGA
>JAQQSW010016399.1:0-11683 GCA_028646575.1 Pseudocheirus occidentalis | reverse complement strand
TCACTTTTATAACATTTTGAGTTGCACATTTTTTCTGTCTCCCTCTCTCCCATTCCCCTTCTGCAAGATAGCAAGCCATCTGATATAGTCTATATATGTACAATCATATTAAAGATATTCCTACATTTATCTGCCTTCTTAACATGATTTCCTTAACCCATTTGCTTCCTAGACCCAAGCAAACTACCAAAAAAAGGCATATTAAAAGGAGAGAAAAAAGAGAGAGGGAGATTGCAATTCTTTTTTATTAATTATTAACACTCCTTAGTACAATGGTTAGAGGGCTGGGCATGGAGTTAGAAAGACTCTCCTTCCTTAGTTCAAATCTCGCCTCAGACACTTACTATGTGCATAACCTGCACAAGACACTTAGCCTTGTTGTTCTCAATTTCCTGAGCTGGAGAATGAAATGGCAAACATCTCCAACATTTCTGCTAAGGAAATTCTAAATGATAACAGAGACCCAGGCAGGATTTAAATGACTGAACAAGAGAAAAAAAAACATTAAGCTTTACTATTATATTGTTTAAAATATTTTCAAACTTACCCAGCATATGCCTTGATATATCTAGCTTTATAAGACAGACCTATAGGTTTTTTACCTTATTCATTATATTATTTTCTGTATAAGGGAAAATATATGGTTAAGTTGGTAATAAAAGCTTTTTAACACAAAAAATGAAGTTACTTTGACAAAATTAAGAGAGTAAAAACAACAATAAGGAAAAAAAACCCTTAAAATAAGTGTTTTTTAATCTGCCCTACTTTCTTTCATCCTTTATAACATAATTCAACTACTTTATTTTTAATTTCTACCTACCTAAAATCTATTAAGGGGCCTAGAAGGAAACTTGGTTGAGTTAATGAGATAAAATGAAATTTCCAGAATATTCGTTGGTTAACATATTACATGATATCCTATATAACTAATGATCACTCCTGCTTCTTTTTTTGTTATGCAAACATAAACAGACATTTAAACTCCTCAGGAGAGATTCATTAGCACAAATCAGGAAAAGTTTTCTTTTTGCTAAAAAAAAAAATAAAGTAACACAGTAAATGGCTGCCCAGAAGAAGCCATGACTACTGAAAGGATACTGTCACTGACCTTCCACCAGTGAATTAATTTACCATAAATGTTAGAAATCTCATCCTTCATATTAGAAACAAAACCATTAGGTTCCCATCCTAGGAAACACTTATACTATAGCAGTTATATTTTTTCAATAACTGAATGGCTCAGATTTTTTCCTAATCTGTTGTTTGAATGGATGGACATCTGTCTATTACATCTGTGTGTCTGATGTGGATTCTCAAAATGCCAACAGATGTATGAGAAACAAAACTAAGAATAGATGGGTTTTGATGACAAAAATGTTTTTATTGTATCCTTAATGTGCATACGCCAGGATGTATTTTTTAATTACATATGTCCTTGTACTATGCATTTTTTTCATTTATCCCTTCACTTTTTATTCCCACCATCACTATTCTAAACCCATAATTCCAGAGTGATTAAGTTCTAAAATCCTAATCCTGAATTCAAGGCCTGCCATGATTAGATTCCAACTGATCTTTCCAGACTTATCTTTCACTACTTTTTTTATGTTCCATTTGAATTGGATCACTTGTTATTTCCCACAGAGCGTATTATTTCCTCAACACAGAATCCTTTTCGTAAACTCTCTGAATTTTTACATATCATTCAAGTCCTTGCTCTAAATTACAGTTTCTCTCTAAAGCTTTACCTGAACATAGACTCCATCCAGAAGTCTAAGAGCTTCTTTACATTCTTCCAATGGTTTATGCATCTTCTGATTTGTTTCATCACTATCTTAGTTCATGACATATCACCACTGCTATAGTGTTATGAGAATCTGAAAATCTTCCCTACCCCTAGGCCCTTTGATAGGCTTAAGTGGCTCTGAGAACCTTCCCTGATTTGAAAGTATACTCTGTCCCCTAATAGGCTTAATGTGGTCACATGGAGCCTGTGGCAGGAGGCTTGTTCTTCAGGAATGCCCATGCCTTTGTGATTGGGCAGTTGGTCAATAGGATTGTGACATTCTCTGATATAGGAGAAGGCTCTATATACACTGTTGTGAGGTCTTGCTTTGGGGCTCACTTTGGAAAGAGTTGTGTGATTTGGCCAGATGAGATCTGGGAAGCCATTGACCTCCCTGGCTTTGAAAACCCAGATGTTGATGCTTCCCTCTCTGGTAACTGAATAGATACGGATGTAATGGTCAGATGGCTGGAAGCCCATCTGCTGATCTTTTTTTTTTGTCTGCTTGTAATTTCTGCTTGCAATTTGTTTGTATTCTGTTTGTATTCTCTGAAGTTCAGGGTGCTTACTTTTTCCCCTGAACTAGGTAAATGATATATGTTTGACTGATTAAAGTAAGATTGTTAACCCATTTTGAGTTGCTTTCCTTTAGGAAAGCAGATCTAAGAACCTGTACTAGCAGCCATCCTGGGCATGCTAGGGTGCTTGCTGCTACGTGTAGTATAATTAACTTAGAGATCACAGTGATTGCCTATGTTTCTCATAGTATCAAAATTATTTCCTTGAACATAATAAGGACTAAACACACAGTTGTTAAAAATATGTAAATATAGCTTTATATATACCTATACTGCATATTACTACACTTTTATTATAATAGAACATGTGTGGTTATTTATTCTTGCACAGATGGTTGTAGCCGCAGACTACCTATTCTTCCCCTCTGCAGTGTCAGCAGAGATTTTTGGGGCCTTTGAATTTAAGTTATCATTGATATTTTATGTCTTGAGAGGAAAATTTGGCCTCAATGTGTGTCCATTGAATTAATAGGGGTTCATTTTTAGTGTTTAAAATAAGTTATACAAAGTCAAAAATAGAACACAACCTTCAAAAAAATCTAGTAATTGAGAGCAAAATCTTGAATTTAATGAGTAATGAACATGTTTCAGGCTTATGATATGTCAATGCAATGGATGGATTTAAGACTTGTAAAATAAAAGAATTGATAAACTTAGTCTGCAATATTTTCTGTTTATAATGTTGGGCAATAATATTGTCCTTCAGGGATCAGCCATTTTTTTCCTTCCATTGCTGTTAATGGCTTTACTGGAACATAAAATAATGTCTGTTTCTTCCCTTTACTTAGAATGAATTTTCCCCTCCCACACTTCTCCACATTTCCACTCAGAAAAAGAAGAAAAAACCTTAAATTGCTTGATTAAAAATCCCATGAAAGACTAATTTGAATCTTGTTGAAATGGTTTTTTTTAATACTTAGAAGACTAAGGACATTAGCATCTTCACTCTCACCATGCAGCTTCCCTTCAAATGGCTTTGTAATGCCACTGAACTCAGAACTCTTCTGAGCAGAGAATAGAACTATAGATGAGTTCAGTGAAAAAAGCACTAAAGGACTTATTGATAAAACACTCACTGACATTTTATATTTGACATTGGAAGTGAGCTTACTGTGAAGAAAAGTTCATTATAGGTCTCACTGAGTGAGCAGAGCATACAAATACACAAATAGGGGAAGTTATGTGTATGACAGGACAATGAATCTAGGAGTTCACATGTTGAGAGAGAGAATAAGAATGGAAGAAAGAAATAGGAAAAGAGAGAAAGACTTAAAGGAAGGGAAAGAAGCATATAAAAGGAAAAAAATAAAGTTTTTCCCTCTTTAGGTCCAAATACTACAAGTCCCTCTAGTAGTTTAACTAGTTGATTTAACTGAATATAAAATATCCTACCATAAACAATCTCACCCCTGCCCCCCGCCATTGAGATATAACTTCCATGAGTTCTGTGAGTTGTTTTACGTTTTTGTATTCCTAGTGAATATTATAAAATCTTTCATATTTTAGATAGAAGAAATGTTTGTTATTTGTTTTGAGGCATTGTATTGCAATGGGATAGTGTTGGATTTAAAGTCAGAAGTCCTAGGTTTGAATACTGCCACTACCATTAATTACTTGTGTGACCTTGGATAAATTAGATAAATTCCTCAATCTCTTTGAATCTAAATTTCCTCACCTATAAATTGAAAATATTGAACATTGAAGGCCCCTTCCATTTCTAAATGTATGATCTTGTCATTTTAAAAAGTGAAAATTATATGTAAAGATTTAAGTAGGTATGAAAGGACTGACCTAGATTTTCCATAAACATAATTAATACCTTTGATATAAAGTTAAAAAACTTAAAACAGGCATGTAAAAACATGATAGAAGGAATATTAACCTGATTCAGTAGGTTTAAACCTGTAATTTAAGCTTCTTCTATTCTCTACCCTTTCCCTGTCCCTTTACAGAAGTGTGTACTTCCAGCAACCCTCCCCCTGCTCCAACCTGCCCTCCCCTCCATCATCCCACCTCTCATCCCCATCCTCCCTACTCTGCTGCGTGGCAAGATACCCAATTTAGAGTGTATGTCATTCCTTCCCTAAGCCAAATTCAATGAGAGTAAGGTTCACCCTTTTGCTTTTGTCTTCTTCTTCTTCCCCTCCATTGTAAGAATTACCCCTTGCCTCTTCTATATGAGATGATTAACCCATTCTGTCTCTCAATCTCCTCTCATTCTAATCCTCTCCCATCTCAGAATTTCACCTTTTAGAGTGTTGTCCCTTCCTATTCAATTGATCCTGTGCCCTCTATGTACACATAACACACATACTCAGATATGTGTTCATATGCATATATAAACCCTTTTACATAGACACATTTGTATGTATATGTATATATATATAAACATATATGTGTGTATCTTTATCTCTATCTCTATCTCTGTCTCTATCTCTATCTCTACCTCTATCTCTATCTCTATCTCTATCTCTATCTCTATCTCTATCTATTTGTATACCCTTCACCTATCTTCATACTGAGAAAAGTTTCATAAGTTACAATGATTGTTTTTCCGTGTTAGCATGTAAATAGTTCAACTTTGATAAGTTACTTATGATTTCTTTTCCATGTTTACCTTCTCATGCTTCTTTTAGTTCAGTGTCAAATTTTTTTTCAGTTCTGTTTTTTTTTTCAGCAAGAATGTTTGAAAGTCCTCCACCTCACTGAATGACCATATTTTCCCCTGGAACATTGTACTCACTTTTGCTGGGTAGGTGATTCTTGGTTTTAATCCTAGCTCCCTTGGTCTTCAGAATGTTAAATTCCAGGCCCTTCAATCCCATAATGTAGAAGCTGCTAGATTATGGGTTATTCTAATTGTGTTTCCACAGTATTAAAATTGTTTCTTCTTGGCAGCTCATAATATTTTCTTCTTGATCTGGGGACTCCAGAACCAGGCTATAACATTTCTAAGTTTTCTTTTGAGGACCTTTTTCAAGAGGTGATCAGTGAATTCTTTCAAGTTCTATTTTGCCCTATGGTTCTAAACTATCAGGGAAATTTTCCTTGAGAATTTCTTAAAGAATGCTTTTTAAGTTGTTTTAATTTTTTTATTATGGCTTTCACATAGTAAAATAATTTTTAAATTGTCTCTCATGGATTTATTTTCCAGGTCAGTGTTTGTTTTTTTTAAGGAGATATTTCACATTGCCTTCTATTTTTCATTTGTTTGGATCTCTTTAATGCTATCTTGATTCCTCATAAATTCATTTCCTTCCATTTGCTCCACCTTAATTCTGAAGGAATTATTCTCGGAAAGCTTTTGCAATTCTTTTTCCATCTGGCAAATTTGACTGTTTAAGGCATTCTTCTCCTCATTGGCTTTTTGGGTCTCTTTTGCTATCAGAGTTAGTCTATTTTTAAGGTGTCATTTTCTTCAGTCAGGTTGTTGACTATTTTTTCATGATTTTCTTGCATCATTCTCATTTCTCTTCCCAATTTTTCCTCCACTTCTCTTATTTGGTTTTCAAAATGCTTCTTAAGCTTATAGGCAGTCTTCACGTTTCTTGGAAGCTTTTGGTGTGGGATTTCTGACTGTGTTGTCTTCCTCCCATTCCATGCTTTGATTCTTTTTGTCCCCAAAGAAAGAATCTAAAGTTTGGTTGTGGTTCTTGCTTTGCTTCCTTTGCCTGCTAATGCTGTTGCCCATCAAATACTTGAGTTTTTAACTCTGTGGAACTCTGCTTCCATAGGGGAAAACTCTGTTCCAAATTACTGGAGTTTTCACAGCTGCCAGAGCTATTAGAAGGTTGCCATTTTTTCGCAGCCCCCTCCAGTTTTGGCTCATTGAAAATGCACCCCAGGACTACTACCCAAAGCCATGATTTGGATCCAGGTTGCTCAGTGCAAGAGCACTTACACTGTGAATGATTGCTTGCCCCCCTGCCATCTGCAGGCTGCGAGGTCAGAATCAGCCATGTGAAGGCAACTAGAGGGCCACTGCTTCTGCTGCTTCCTTGCCCTGGAGGCAAGACCAGACCACATTTTCCCCAAAATTCAGCTGTGTTCCACTCACGTTTCACTTAGTCCTTGTATCTTATGGCTTGATAATTTTGGAAACTGCCACAGCTGCTGCTGATCCCTCTCCTGAAGACTCCAACTGTGCCTTGTCCTAGCCAAATCAGGGCCAAACTGTAGTTTCAGGCTGGGCTGGTTTTGGCTTCCAGCATGCTGTGATTAGCCCTTTATGCCAGGCTGCCTTCAGCAGGAGATGTGTTTTTCCATTGTGAGTTTTGGAGCCCTAAACTTTGTTTAGAGTCATATTTTACAGGTATTTGTGTTATCTATGTGGGAGCTGTGGAACCTTGCTGCTTCTATGCTACCATCTTAGCTCTCTCCCCCACTTTTTTATGATTAACTTCATGTTCAAGAGTTAGGAAATCCAAATAAGCAGAATTTTTGGAGCCGTTAGCTTCATGGATAGAAAAGCAAATTCCTCATGGGACCACTCAAAATTCTGGAGGAATAAGTCACTAAAAATAGTAGATGGAGGACCAAAAGGCTTTACTTGACTGATTCCTCAAAATATGGCATAATAATTGGGCCAACTTTTTATTAGCTTTGACTCTTAACACAGGACCTGTCTACCTCCTTTTTTGGAATACAATCGTCACTCCTCCTATCTCTGTGTCTTTGAACTAATTATCTTTCAAGGGAATCCTGTGAGGACAGCTCTACTTTAGGATCAAGCTTTCCACTTCTAGCTTCTATTTTCACTTAATGGGTTTCCTTGAAAACACTTTGAGTCCTGCTTTGACAACTCCTTTCTATCTCCACTTGCCCTTCTTATTCTCCCCCCATACTTTTCTTGGGGATCCCCATGAAATCTGCTTCTAGGAGTCTTCTCTGTGAGTCTTGTGAACTTTGCATTATCCCAGGATCCAACTACCTGCCTTGGCCCCAGTTTTCCTTCTTGGGTCTTCCTAATGAGGCTTGTTACCCTTGTATTATTCTGGATCCATCCACCCCCACATTCCTCTCCTTTGAAAAAAAGCCATGAGAGGGGTCTACATCAACCCAAGTTCTACTCTTCACCAAAGGACATTTTTCAGTGATCCAGAAGCCATCCATGGAAAAGACCCACCTTCTATCACCACCTCTTGCCTTTGACTAAACTACCAGAGGTCATAAAGTTACTTGATCCTAATTACTGTGAAGTGGGTCTCGTTTACTTCACAGTACATATCACCACTTATCATGAAGGTATATTGCAGAGGAGAAACTTGAATGGCCTAATTATCTGTTTTGCTCAATAAACTGCTCCACAATCATTGATTCTCTGCTTGTATTCACTTCTCAATAGCTAGCGTACTACAACTCACTTTTACTTTTATCATCCCAATGATTCTGAACCCTGCCACCATGAAGCTACAGCTCTCTTTGCCATCCTGAAACCCATATTGCCTTAATCCCATATTCCTAAACCATAGCCTCCCACCCACCCCCAGCACCTGATATCCTTGTTAATATCTATCTTAATCTTTTGTTTTGCTCTCTGGAATAATTGACCTATAATTAAGAAGATTCTTTTTTTTTTATATTACTCCTTTTCTTTTCTCACTCCTGTTCTGCCATTATTCACTGAAGCTTGAGTAAGTGGTTAGAATAAGCTCTTGTTGACTGACTCAATAATTGAGTTAGTTTTTACTTAACCTTTATTCATTGTCTACAGAAGCAGCTTAACAGATTTTGATGGTTCAGATGAAATGTTAGAGGGAGGAGTCAAGAATGGAAAGAATATAATTAAGGATAAGGAAAAAATATATATAAATTTTAAGGAGCAGAGGCAATATGGTATAATGGATGGAATACTGGATTTCCATTGGGATTCAAACACATTTATGACATTTGTAAGCTGTGTGGCCTAGGTCAAATTGGTGGACAGGATTGAATTTCCATGTCAGAGTTGGCTTATGATCTTCTTTGATGGTGGGATTTCTATGCTAAAAAAAGCAACATTTGTTTTGTTGTGTTTTTTTAAATTTTTTATAAAGTAATAACCTTGAAGAGAAAAATGTAGTAATAAGTTCAAAAATAGCCTCTAAGTTTTAGAAGTATGCAAACCAGGCACAGAGAAATACTAACTTTGACCAAAACCCTTGGAAATTGCAGGAGAATCAGGTACTATGTTTAATGATGAAAGTCTCTCTTACCCAGAGTTATCATCTCCATTACCCTGAAGGATGTCAGTAATGAGTAATTTGAACATTTCTTTTTTACACATTTATGCGAATATATACACATTAAATTAATTTTCCACTTATCAAAAAGAAATTCCTGTAGGAAAAGGATACTTTGAATGTGGAAGTGGGGTGGTTGGTGATGAACAGAAGTATAGGACAGGAGCCTCTAAAATTTCATAGATGTAATGGCAAATATTCATTTATTCCTTCCATCATAACTAATAGACTGTAGTTGAATGGTGTCTATGCAAAAGATACTCCTGTGAGAAACTTATATGAGTTAAAATGCCCTGGTGTAACCTACAGACAGGGGAGCTAAGTTATCCAGAAGGATGCAATCTTAATTTTCATATTCTTAGATAAGAATCATATGTCATGTACAGAAAAAAGGGTGTTCTCAGGTTACATAGTCTATATGAAGACACACACACACACACAAATGTGTGTGTGTATTTTTAAAAATTGAAGAAATTGATTCATGTGATGCTAAAGTCTGGATATTTGAAAACAACTTTTTCACAAAATTTTTAATATTTTGTATATTGATATAACTACATTGGCCATGTAAAATACCTAGTGCTTTTTCAAAAATACAGAATAGAATACTATCTCTTTCTGAACAATATGTAAGTGTGAGCCCTTTAAAACTTTGCCACTTGACTGATTGTAAGGGGAAAGAGATTAAGTAAAATTATGAGAACTGAATATAAAAAACAAAATACTGAGAAAAAAGTGTACAGTGACATTGAATTTGACTAGGGAAAATATCACCTTATTGTCTTATATTATGCTTGCTCATTTGCATATGAAAAACTAGGGAACTTGAGAATTAATAAATGAGGAACTGTGAAGTCAAGAACAGTTTTATGACTGTTGGACATATTAACATTTTTCCTTTTAGCTGGCTGAGATTAGTATTAGGTAAAATGAATGTTATTCTTCATTAGATAAACTGAGAACTTTTATTAAAGAGACTAAGCTATCAACTCAAAAAGACTGGTTCAAGAAAGATCTTATAGCTATGCTAATGAGTATCAATGACAACCTGACAAAGGAGACTTTTATTACATCAATGAATCAGCTTTACACTGAATCAATACAGGAGAAGTGTAGAGCTATCCAGAACAGAAGCAGAGCTAACAGTCAAGCGGTGTAATGTCCCTATGACCAGTAATTCTAGAGTTGTGATTGATTTTGGTCGTATGCATTCATTATACGTATCCCTCACTACCAGGAGCCACATCTAGTCATCCTGATCTATATCTTGCCGCTGGACCCAGGTGACTTGGGAAGAAAAAGTGAGGCTGGTAACTTTGGACAGCTCTCCCTCACTTAAATTCAATTCACTTGCAAATTATGGAATCACCTTCCTGATGTCACAGTCCTCTTCAAGAATGCAGGACAAAGAGTAACAGGCTCATTTATAATATTTTCAGTTTGGGCCCACTCTGCCCCATGGAACCTGAGAATTCATAGGGTAGATTATGCTAAGTTTATGGACAAAATGTCATGAAATTACTATTTTTTATTGCCTTTTTTCCTTTAGTAAATGCCTTTTTTTAATCGAGAGCCAAGATTGCAGAACAAGAAATAAATCAGTCAGTCTCCTATATTCACCTTTGACCAACCAAAAATAGCACCCCAAAACAAATCATGGAAAAGTAGAGCTAACTGAAAGATGGGATGGAGCACTCTTTTAGCACAGGAAACTTGGAGGATGGCAAGAAAGGTTGGTCATACTTTGGTAGAAAGTGAGCACATTCCAGGACAGGAAGTATCTCAGCAAACCAGCAGCAAGTCCTACCTCGGCATGCTAGCAAGAGATTCTGAGCACCAGTTTGGTGAAGCAGGGAAACACCAACACAGGGACCACACACATGCCTTAATATTATCAGGGGAATCAACAGACTTCAGTTCAGAGAACCACCACATGTGTTAGTACAGCCTGGAGCAATGGGCATATTTCAGCAGCCAGACTTCCATGTGATTCAATGCAGCCAATGGCAGATGGGCATCCTCCAGCTGCCAAACCTTCCTATCCTTTGGTGCAACCCCAAACAGGCAGTCATTTTCCATGGGCCAGACCTCTAGCTACTTCAGCACAATACAGGACAATTGGGCATCTTCCTGCTGCCAGACCTCTAGGTGCTTCA
Organism: Pseudocheirus occidentalis; assembly: GCA_028646575.1. Lineage (NCBI taxonomy): Eukaryota > Metazoa > Chordata > Mammalia > Diprotodontia > Pseudocheiridae > Pseudocheirus > Pseudocheirus occidentalis. The sequence goes on along the minus strand of JAQQSW010016399.1, from coordinate 942 downwards.
GTGCAGCCCTGGGGAAATGTCAAAAAACACCAGCTGGCCTCAGTATAGATCAGATACCATCATCAGGAATCCAGCTCAGCAGCAGGTAAGCTGCCAGATACCTACAACCTTCATCAGCCAGCACCTTAGGCACCAACACACAAAGTCTGTGACTAGAACCCTGACACCAGGCCCAAAAACTTGGGAAAATGCCCCGATGCTGCAGCAGAAGAGCACAGATTTAAAAGGCATGAAATAGGTAAACAAGATGAGTAAAAACACACTTTAACCCTAGAAAGTTACTATGGTGAAATACAAAGTTAAAAGGCAAACTCAGAAAAAGAAAACATTGTCAATATGTATTATATTTGAAATCTTGTTATGAATTAGTCTCAAGAGAAAAAATCTTTCTTGGATGACCTCAATAAGAATTTTAAATTCCAGACAAGAGACATAGAAGAAAAATTGGGAAAATAAATGAGAGATATGCAATAGAGAGTCAAAAGCTCAGAAAAGGAAGAGGAAAAATTGACTGCAGAAAAAAAAACTTTAAAAAATACAATTGACCAAATGTGAAAAAGTACACTAAAATCAACTCCTTTAAAAGTAGAATTGGCCAATTAGAAAACACAAAAGCTCACTAAAGAGAGGAGCTCCTTAAAGAGAAAAATGTGACAAATGGTAAAGGAGGTGTGAAAGCAAACTAATGTGTGTGTATGTGTGTACATGTAGATAGATATATATATATATACATATAAATATGTATGTGGAATCCAAATCTATAATTAAAACCATATGAAAAGCTAACAGAGTTATTTTAATGTTAATGAAATCAGAAGATCTTCCATGCCCCTTTCTATTGGCACCTACTAAAGGCACTTAGCACCTCAAAGGCTTAGCTCCTTACTTCCAGTTAACTCCTTGGGAGTAATTCACACCTTAACAGGAAGGGGTTGAACAGGG
>JAQQSW010016398.1:0-11683 GCA_028646575.1 Pseudocheirus occidentalis | reverse complement strand
AATAAGAGAGCAGAGCAGGGGAGGGGCTTTACAGTGGGATTGCTGTTTTAGGGTTGCGGTGCAAGATGGGGAGAAAATTTGTAATTCAAAAATGTAATGAAAATGAATAATATAAACAAGAAAACAAATAAAAAATAAATTAAAAAAAAGAATTGGAACTCAAAAAAAAATGAAATTGTAGTTTCAAATGGTAGTGCTGGCCAGGTCCAGAACTTAATAATAAAAGCTAGAGTTTATGTAACTTTTTTAGGTTTGCATAGTATGTGACATACTATTTCATTTTTTGTTTTACCTAGTTACCATTTTTAAGCATTTTCATTCAATTAAGTACTTTAAAATCAATAACAAAACATTAAAAATAACCATGTACATGATATTTTAAAATTCTTACATGAGTTTTTCCACAAGTATACCAGAAGCTACACATAATTTGGTTACTATGAACAATCAATTTCTTCTTAGTTGTAACTAAGTTCCCAAAAGCTTGAAAATCTTTCTACGTTTCTGTGCAATTGTAAGACAGATAAACACAGCACACAGGAAGGCTGCTAACACAGGTTTACTCTTGATTTGGTCAGACAGGAAAGACACTAAAACAGCTTCGAAGGGATTAATAAACTTACTTTATTCTAGTTTAATCTCCTCACAAGGGTTGTTCATAATGGGAGCACAACTCCTACAGCATTCCCTAATCACCTGTCTTGCAGGGGCTAGTGAGAAGAGGGGGCAACTATCCTTATGTCTCAATGGGGTCAATTGAGACAGGCACAGCTTGTGCCTCTCCCTAAATCCCCTCAAGCCTCAATGGGGGCCAGTTGAGGCAAACACAGATTCCCCCCAAGCCATGATGGGGGCCAATCGAGGCACACACAGCATTCTAGCTTGTGCATTCAACCCGAGGGCTCCCCATTCCTTGACCAATGCCCACCTGCTTTATAGGGCAACAGACAAAGAAGGCATATTGACAGCAGTAGCCTCACAAGTTTACATCACCTCATCCCTGTATCTCACTGCTCAGTCACAGTAGATGTTTCCAATTTAAGCACATATGTTTATGTTATTTATCGTTCTATAATGATGCACAAGCATTATCTTGATAATTCCTATCTAATACCTGGGAACAAGAGATTGTCATGGTATGGATCTTGGGAAACTGAGCTCTAAGAAATGATAATAAAAATCCACTTTACACACACTAAAATCTACCTTACTTACACTAAAGTTCACCTTACAGCAATTAATAAAAATACTCCCATCATCTAACAAACAAAAATCAACTTTTTTTCAAAGGAAAAAAATATAACTTCCAATAAAAACTAGTGCCCATCTTTTTGGGGAAAAAGTCAGATATAATAAGGACATTTACAGTTAACAGTATTAAACTGCAATGTCTCATAATGCTCCATGTTCTTGACTATACCTTTGTTCCAGATGCAGTGATAAGGGAAATCCACTGCTCCTCTTGATTTACGGCTCCTCATCATATTAGTGGTAACAAGATCTGCTGGTGAAAAAAATAAAAAAAACTCTGGCCATGAGAACATAAGAGTCAGTTTCTGGAAAGAATTTTGACCCTGGTTATCTAAATTTCCTGTACTTCTACTTCTTAATTTATAAGACAGAGAGACCATAGTATTTATCTATATAATGCTTCAGGGTTTAAGAAATGCTTTATAAATATTATTTCATTTGATACTTATAACAATGACCCTGTAGAGTTGGTAGTATGGGTATTATCTCGATTTTACAGATGAGGCAACTGAAATTGAAACAGGTGAAGGTCATTTGCCCAAGGTTAAGAAGTTGGGACTTAAAACAAGGCCTTCCGATCCCAAGTTCAATGCTTTTCCCACTATACTGCAATGTAGTTATTAAATACTTCAGTACCTCAAGGATTCATGATTTCACTTTGATGCAAATTGTAAAGCTTGCATACCTTAAAACATGCTTTAAAGAGTTGTTAAGGGCCAAAAAAATCAAGCCCATTCTACGCCCCTTAAACTGTTAGGATGTTCTTCAGAAAACAGACATATTGTCTATCATCAGGAACACAGTCAAAGCCTTTCCAACTGGGTAGAACCTATTAATTAGAGTGCACACATGATTGGCATATCATTTGAGAAACCAAGTTCATCTCCATATTAAAATGAAGCATCAGAACAGAATTTGAGCTATCTTTATAAAAAAGTACTTATGAACTCTTTCTCTGGTCATAGTTGTGGGAGGTATTTCATTCATTGCTCCTGCTTATTTATTATTGAACCTTTTATATCTAAGTCAAGTATATGGGGTGGCTAGGTGGTGCTGGTCTGGAATCAGGAAGCTGTTATTGAGTAATTTCTCAGTCTTGTCTAACTCTTTGGGATTCCATTGGGGGGGAGGGGCTGAGATACTGGAGTGGTTTGCCATTTTCTTCTCTAGTTCATTGTTCAGATGAGGAACTGAGGCTAATAGGGCTAAGTGACTTGTCCAGGGTCACACAGCTGTTATATGTCTGAGGCTAGATTTTTAACTTAGGAAGATTAATCTTCCTGGCTCCAGGTCTGGTACTCTATTCACTGTGCTACTTAGCTGCCTTCTTCACATGTATAATAGATATCAAGTTGTTTCATTTTTCAAGGTGGTGGAAGGGGTGAGAGAGAAGGAGGAAAGGAGAGAATTTAAAACTCAAAATTAAAAAAAATGTTTTTTTTTACTCGTAATTGGGAAACAATGAAATATAAATAATTTTTTAAAAATACATCTCCTACCCACACCTGCAAAAGACTTTTCCCTAAGAGTGTTGGTGATTTATATGTTGAAAAAAATGGTTTTTGGAGGCTGAGGAAACAGTTTTTTTGAACTAGTTCAGAAAGAAGTGAGCAGAACCAGAAGATTTTTTCAAGAATACAACATTGTAAAGGAAAATAATTTAAAAAAAATATGAACTCTGACAAATGGAACGGGCAACCATTATTCCAAATGGCCCACGAATAATCATGTTACAGAAAAGAAATGAACCCAGAACAGAGAAAGAAGTATTTATTTTCAGTCACAGCCAATGAGGGAATATGTCTTTCTTTACTATACATCTTTGTTACATGGGTTTAGTTTTTATTCAGCTTTTGCGAAGAGGCAGAAACGAAAAGAGATGCTTAAAAAAAAAAAAAGAGGGCCATGGAAGCATTTTTATAAATTCACACAAGAGAACAGAAAAAAGACCAGAAGGAAGCACAGATAAACAGTACAGCTTTGAAGGTTATGTGTTGAATTTATTATATGCTTAAAGGAGAATGAAGCTTACTATGTGCCAGGAACTACACTAAGCACTGGGGATACAAATTACAAATAAAAACATCCATTTTCATGTATGATCCTCTTTTCTGTTCTGCTTTATATGTGAAAATGATCATTTTATTTGGCATTAAATTTGAAATATAAAAATTAAAAAGGATGTTATTGGTAGAATATGCTTTACATATAGTTGGTATAATAAACACTTGATCAACTGAATTGATCATATTTTAAGATGGAAGTTTTGTTAAATCGGTTTGGGTGGAAGCTAGAACACAAGAGTTTAAAGAGGAAATGACTTGTTAGAAAATGGACAAAACTATGGGATATTACTCTCAGGAAATCTGGTGGTGAAGGGAAAGTAGTTTGTAAAAAAAGAGAACCAGTTCTGGTAGCCAGGTCAGAAGTGGGCTTTGTCTTTGTTGTTTAAATACTAGAGAGAGCATACTTAGTGGACAGAGTGGGCCAGCCTTGGAGTCCGGGAGACCTGGGTTCCAGTGTTGCCTCTGACACATACAAGCCATTGTTTCTATACATAGGCCACTTAGGCAACTCAGCTGAGGGCTCAGCTATAGCAGCTGAGTTTCTACAACTAGGCTGTGTTACACCACTGAAATCAGACAACCAGCTATAAATAAGTTAATAAACAAATAAACAAACCAACTAATGAATAAACAAATAAGAAAGACCTGAGTATGTTTTTAGGCTGAAAGGAAGTAGCCTTTGGGAAGGGAAGAGGGCACAGTTGATGAAAAAGATGGATGAGTACAGATGGAGGGATTAGCCTTGACATGGAGTAAAGAATGAATGAAAGGGTGTGTGGATGAAGTAATACATACCGAAAAATAGGGTTAAAGAGGAAGCAAGAAAGGTAGGTAGAAGTGAAGCTCAAGTTAAAGCTTTTTTGGGGGGGGAGGGTGTGCACATGTGAAGCCCAGCTATTTGCTCATAAAGATGAAATGGATCCTTCTTACTAACACATATTTACATGTTTTTGCACTTATTCAAATGTCCAGGCCTGCAAAAACAACAAAAAGCAAACCATCCAAAAAATTAAAAATACGTCTTATTAGAGACAGAAATGAATGTTTTTTCCTCCTGGCTTTTTGTCCTCAGCTCCTAGCAGTGCCTTGGCATATTAGACAGCACTGAAAATGCTTGTTGAGTTGAAGTTCTGCTTTCTACTCTTTTTCCCTCGTCATTTCTTGCTTCATGGCCCTTGTCAGCATTCCTGCCATCCAAGACCTCCAGCAATCACCGTTTTCACTGCCCTTTCACTCTGTCTCACCCCGTGTCACTTTTTACAATTACCTACAATCCTACTATTGTCCATGTTTCCTCAAGATCCATACGGAAACTCAGCGTTTTAATGTTGGGGTAGGGCATGCAAAGTGAGACTCCTTTGAGGAAGATTTTTTTTTTTTAAGCAAATACGTAAGTGGCGATACAGGAGGACCAGACACTAGGAGACCTGATGCCAATTCTTTGCCAATTCTGAGTGCGAGCTGGAAAACCACTTTCTCAAAAATAATAATTATCATTATTATTACTTTTACTGGAACTATTGGTGTCCCAATTTTATCAGTCTGGACAGGCACTGAGACATACCACCACCACCGCGGGCCCATTTTCGCGGATCTAGAGGCAGAGAGACATAAACACTCTGCTGGTGTGTTTATGTCCGAATTCTAGTTTAAGCTTTAATAGCTTACTACCAAGCTTTGACAGTGAAGCTGCGACCTCGCACACCCGCACTCAGACTTTGGGACGTATTCCCTGCCCCGCCTCTCCAACAACATAAACCGCGTCCCTCCGCGCCTAGGCCCGGAGGCTCTGGGCTGGGCCGGGACTTTTTCGTGCTGAGGGGATCCATCCGGGGCCTACTGTGTTTCGTCTACTCACTCCCATCTAGAGAGTTTCCTAGAATCTCACTCCCATACGTCATCCAATTTAGAAACCTTGCCTAGAGGCTCCAAATGCCGGGCCCAGGGCCTAGTGTAAGTCGGACCCTCTGGACCGGTTTCGTTCCTTCGTTCCTTAGTTCCTTCTTCCCTTCCTCCAGCCCACAGCGCCGGCCACACAGCCGCACTCTGCCCTCCCTCTAATCCGACGCCTGCCGGAGGAGGGCGGGTCGAGGGGCGGGGCCGCCGCGTGGCAGGTAAGGGCCGGAGGGGGGCGGGGTCCTGGGGGAGGAGCGGGTGTCACGCGGGCAGCAGGTGAGGCCTCTGCATCAACATGGCCGCCGCCTGCCAACACGGGGGGCAGCGGCTCGCTGAGCCTGATCGGGCCAGACGCGGTCCCCGTCCGCTCCCCCGCCGCCGCTGCTCGCTCCACCGGCCCCCGCCCAGCCGCCGCAGCGGGCCTCCGCTGCTGTCCTTCGTTCTCTGCTGGCTGTGCGGGAGCGCGGGGGCCGCCCCCGAGCCAGGGCTCTGGGCAGTGACCGTCAGCAACGTAAGTGGCGTCTCCGGGAGGCGAGGCCCGGGGCCGGACGCGGCGTCTTTCGGGCCTCCCCCGAGCCGCTGGCGCTCGGCCCATTCCTCCCTTTCCCCTCTTGTAACGTCAAGACCGAGGCTTCCTTGTTGGGGCTCGCCCTTGGACCTTACGGGCAGGGATAGACCGCAGCCTTCCGTCCTCGGACTCCGACACGAGTAGTGGGGTGGGTGGGTGTGGCGTGTGAGAGGGGGCGACATGCCCTTGGACTCCCCAGTCTCCCGCTCCCAGCTCGGGTTCTCTGAACTGCATTTGAAGGTGGCAGCGGCTTCTGCTGCGAAAGTGGGCAAAGAGGGCGACACACCCCTGCCCTGACCAGGGCTTTCACCCAGGGTCCCGGGCCCCGGCTTCCGAGAGAGCGGGGGATAGGGGAGGGATTTTGTTTGCTTTTTGCTGGGAGTGCTGGGCTTGGCTTCAGGAAGACGTATTTAAACCTAGCTTCTGGCAGCCAGCTAGCATTTGTTTACCTCTGATAGCTTAGTTTGTGTGCTAAGTGCTGGGGACGTCAAGAAAAGCAAAGAACCAAACCCAGCGGAGCTCGAATTCGAATGGGGGGACACAACGTGCGATTAACTAAGTACCTATCGTACCCATCTGTGTGTATTAGAAGTAGACCAAATAATTAGAAGGCAGTTTGAGAGGGAAGGCATTAGCAGCTTAGGGGAATCCCGAAAGGGCCTTCTGCAGAAGAAGGTGGATTCGGAGGTAGCCAAGGGAGACAGGTAAGGGGGCAGAGTGTTCCAGGCGTGGGGAGCAGCTAGGACAAAGGCACAGAGATGGAGGATGGAGTGCCTTGTTGGACAGACTGCCAGTACTTACGCCTGTGGAGCTATAGAGTATAGGGAGGGGAGTAAGGTAGCTCAGGAGATAGAGCTCTCGACTTGGAGTCAGGAAGACCAGAAAATCTGACCTTAGACTCTAGCTTTGTGATCCTGGGCAAGTCACTTACCCCCTGTTGGCTTTAATCCTTTCGAGAAGAAAGTGGCAAGCCACAGTATGTTTGCCAAGAAAACCCATACTGGGGTCATGGAGAATCGAACAGGATTGAACCACAGTTTATTTTAAAGAGTAAGAAGACTGGAAGGGTAGGAGGGATCCAGGTTATCAAAAGCTTTAAATGGTGGAGGATTTTGTATCTGATTAGCTGGCATTGGGGGTGGGAGGGTAGAAAGTGTGACCTGGGGAGCCTCTAGTTAATTGACTTTTGAAGCTGAAGATGAATTGTTGTGATGAAAGACTTGAGGCTGGCCTGCGGTTAGAAGGCTGGGGGGGGGGGGGTGTCATGATGACACTAACTTTATGAGCCTAAATTGATGACGGTATCATAGATTTAGAATCGGAAGAAACCTTAAAAGTCATCTAATTCAGTTCCTTAATCTTACAGGTGATTACAGAGAGAGAGAGTTTAAGTTACTTTGCCAAGGTCATACAGGTAGTGGAACTGGGATTTGAACCTAGGTTCTTTTTGCAAATCTAACAACCTGCCACAGTGTCTCCAGGGAATTACTTGATCTCTTTAAGTGATTCCTTAAGAATTATTTACTAAATTATACATTGGTGGCGGAAATTCTCATACTGGGAGTCATAGGATCATAGATTTAGGATTGGAAAGGTACCTGAAAGACATCTAGTCCAACTTCATCCTTTTGTTGATGAGCACATTGAGGCCGGGTGAAATGGCTTGCTGCAGGTCACAAAGATGATAACTGAGGGATTTGAACTGATAGGACTACAAATTAATTTACTATTTTTTATGCTGTATTTTGTACAGTGGCACACAGTACATATGATTATTGACTGACTTTTAATGAATGTACAATTTACTTATAGATTGTAACCATATCACTGTTACATAATATACAAAAGTAGGGGGAAAGGTTTTTTTTTTTGAGGGAGTGTTCAAAAATTAGGGTTAAATTGTAGGGTGAGTAGGTGAAGATGTTCTTTACGAGGGAACACCATGAAAAAACATAGGGAATTAATAGAGGTGGATAGGAAATGTGTAGGAGGGTAGTGATTATAAAATATGAGAAAGGAAAGGATAGAGTTATGGGAAATTCTTTCAGGAGAGAAGCAGACAAGATAGTTATCTCTTGCTTTTCCTGGATCAAATGGATGATCCACTAGTTTGGCGAAAGTAGTATTTTCTCCATGGGAGATGCCTTAATGTGATATTTTGGCTTGATCTCACCAAGGTCTGAAAATGATAGTAGAAACCTCAGCCAGACTGAATATACTTCTAGAAGTTAAATTAAAAGACTTTCTTTCCGCTTAAAGCTGTCAGAGAAAAATAGTTATCATTGTATTAGAGAAGAGGAAGGAAAATGGCTCATGAGTACTCTACTTCTATTTTTCATCTTCCTTTCAAATGTTTCTACAGAATTGTAAACTTTGTTAAAGTACAAAGCACCTCTTATTTCCTAGTTAATTGCTTCCTGTAAGCTTGAGTAATTAATTTTTAAAGTAGGAGTATTTGCCATTAAACTTTGGGGGAAAATAAATTTTTGTTCTTAATTGTGTTAAGTTTTGCCATTTATATAACAAGTTAGAACTAGGCTCAGAGGTAATTTAATATTAACCATACAGCCACAAAGAAAGGGAAGAAGGCTCACTGAAGGAGCTGAAGGACAATTTGTAGCTGAACATTTGATGTGAGGTACCTTCTGAATAGGGAGGGGAACTATGTGCTTTTAAGGTTAAAACAATGAATGATTTGGTCCCCAACGGATGATTCTTTGGTTCCAAAGTTTGAATTAGATGTGAGCTCCTTCACCCTGGGAAGAAAACAGTTTGAAGCAGTGATTAATGACTCTGATCAGATATACTGACAGGCCTCACAGAGCAATGAAGAAATCCTTGACCTTAAGTCCAGTTCTTTTTAACACTACTTCCCCTAACTCTAAAATAGCTGTACCACACATAATAGCAACATTTTAGGAAGAATAATAGCTGTAGAGATGACCACAAGGTCACAAGAAAATCCACAAAAGAAGCAGCAATAAAACCCGTGCATAATACTTTCTTTTTTGGATAATATATATACATATATATATATATATATATACATATATATATATTTTTTTTGGACAATACTTAAAACCCATTAAAGCCTGTGACCTTAGGATGTACATTTGCATATGCCCAAAAGTATTGATAACAAGAAAGGCGAATTAGAAATCCTAACATAAGGAGGAAAATTTGACATCAAAGATATCACTGAGATATGGGATAGAACCTTTGGCCAGAATATGGCTTTCAGAAGGTATTACTCTATTTTACTATTTCCTATTCAATAAAAACAGGATAGGCAGGAGTTTGGGTAGGAGAGCAGGTATAACATGTATATTAAGAGGACATATTTATGTAAGTAAATCTAGGAACTAAAAGGGTGATACGTTGTACAGGACATTTAGATGAAGCTTAGTGGAGGCAGAAACAGAAGAATATCATCACTAGGAAATAGATTAGTTTGGGAAACGTTGGTGGTTGTCCTTTCTTGAAGAGAACCAGAATGACATCCATATGCTAGCATCAAATTATAGTGTGTCCCACTGTGGCTGATCAGACCGGTACAAGCTCAGAAGGCTCTACCACAGGTCAGACACAAATAGTCCATGTGAACATTTGGGGTGGATTCTCTAAATTTGCGCATCTTGTGTTTCTTTTGAGCTACTTCAGTTTTGCTTTGCTCATAGAACACAATGCCTTCTTTGATGTGGACTCATCATGCTGTCCTGTGCCACTGTCTCACAGTTCACACAGTAATTTCCAAAATTTTTCAGAGAGACCTTGAGAGTGTCCTTGTATTGCTTCTTCTGACCACCGTGTGCATGCTTGTCCTTTGTGAGTTCCCTATAAAATAGTCTTGAAGACAAGCATTTATTTGGCGTTTGAACAACAAATGAAGCCATCACATAAATAAGGTTGGGGGATTTTAACTTTCTAGACATCTGTTTGGAGGTGTATATCAGCTCAAAATAATAATAGCTAATAATCATAGCTAACATTTGTATACTGCTTACTGTGTGCCAGACCCTGTGCTAAGAGCTTTACAATTATTATTTCATTTGATCCTCACAACTACTATGGAAGGTAGGTGCAGTTATCATTCCTGTTTAACAGATAAGGAAACTAAGGCAGATTGAAGTTATGACTTTCCCAGGGTTCCCAGATTTGGACACAGGTCCTCCTGACTCCAGGCCTGGCACTATATCCACTTTGCCACCAGCTGACAAAACAGAGCAGGTAATGATTTGATTTCTTAATGATGGTTTTATTCTTCAAAGGATGTAAGAGTCACCAATGGAATTTTTATTCTGAACTTGATTCTTAACCAAGTAGACCAGTGGTTCTCAACCTGTGGATTATGTTCAATTTGTAACAATGAAAATAGAGTCTTCATATCAGATATTTACATTACAATTCATAACAGTAGCAAAATTACAGTTTTGAAGTAGCAACGAAAATAATTTTATGGTTGGGGGGGTCACCACAACATGAGTAACTTTATTAAAGGGTTGCAGCATTAGGAAGTTGAGAACTGCTGAAGTAAAAATGATGAGAACCTTTGGGAGGAGTGACCTTTCCATCTCAGAATTTGGGTGAGTATAAGAAAGCTGGGTGTAGTCTGACCTTTGTTCTTGGGAGAGCCAATTTTGAAGAATTTTGAGAAGATATATAGGGATCTCATGCATTAAAATCCTACTGGGGCGTATAGTGCAGGAACAGTGGGAACCTTTTAAGAATGAATTGAAGACAAAGATAAATGATTCCAGTGAGGAAAAAAAGGGAGTTTTTATATAAAGAGCTTGGAGACTAGGAACAAGTCCTGTCTGGTATTAGCGGACCTAGTTCTCTGAAGCTTGCCACTTGTGTGGCTTTATGAAGATTGGTCACTTAACTTTGTTAAGCTTCAGTTTCCTCATCTATAACATGAAGAGCTTGAACTAGACAGCCTCCAAGGCCCCTTTTTGTTCTCAATTCTTTGGAACTCCTCAGGACAAAGGAGAATCACTAAAAAGTGTGATATATGATATTTCTGTAAAAATACTGCTATGAATATTGAAGCTCAGAATTAGCTTAGGTACTTAAAAATGATGAAGACAACCAAGACATCTTTAGTTATTTTGGATGAGGTACTGTAGGGAGAGAAGAAAAAAACATATCCCATGTCAAAAAGAGATAACAATTCAGGTCAGTAAGCTTGAATTCTATTCCTTGAAAAAGGAAGCAGTGGAACTGTGAACTGACGCCCATTCTGGAGAGCAATTTGAAACTAAGCCCAAAGGGCTATAAAATGGACATACCCTTTGACCCTGCAATACCGCTTCTAGGACTGTATCCCAAAAAAATCATACAGATGGGAAAAGGACCCACATGTATTAAAATATTTGTAGCAGCTTTTTTTTTGCTGGCTAAGAACTGGAAATCAAGGGGGTGCCCATCAATTGGGGAATGGCTAAACAAGTTGTGGTATATGAATGTAGTGAAATACTTTTGTGCCATAAGGCAGACTTCAGAGAAATTGAAAAGGTTGGGAAGAGCTGGGTGTATAAGGGATCTCATATGAATCCCTAGAGGGTTCTTGTCTGGAAAGAAAGTCACTGGACTCAAGCTATCATTTTCAGTTACAAATTTTATTATTACCCTTTGCAGCAGGCAGGAAGAGATTGATAGCCTGCAAAGTGTAGGGGACAGAGATGCAGTTTTTAAAGCCATAATACTGCCAGTCAGAAGTTAATTATGCTAACTAGGTGGGTAAGGGTGGAGTTAGGGAAGAGTTTAGGAGTGGTCAGTGCTTAAAGGGACATGCACTTTTTATATCAACTGCACAGGCATATTGCCCATAATTCACTGGGACATTGTAAAGTCAAGCAACAGTAGATTCCCAAAAGAATGCTACTGTGAACAGCTTTTAAGA
>JAQQSW010016397.1:0-11683 GCA_028646575.1 Pseudocheirus occidentalis | reverse complement strand
TAGGGAAACTAGGTCATTCCTTTTGTTAATTGATTGATTGAATCTTAAAATGTGAAGCTGGTTTCTCCCTTAGGGAAACCAGCTGATTCTTCTCTTGTTCCTTGTTCCTTTCTGTAAAAAGATATAATATTGAGACTTCCCTTGTTCTGAAGATTGTATATAATATTGTGAATTGTTGAAACTGTGAACATTGTACTGAATCTAGATTTGTAATGGAATAAAAAGAGTGTTCACTAATACTGTGTAATCTGAATCTTAAAAGCTGTTCACAGTAGCATTCTCTCAGGAATCTACTGTTGATTGGCTTTGCAGTATCTGAAGTTGCATTTGAACTCAGGTCCTCCTGACTCCAGGGCTGGTACTCTCTATTCACCACCACCTAGCTGCCCCAAACTGTTTACTTCCCTTATATATGGAAAAAGTTACCTGTACTTTTAAGTTTGTTGCCATTATTTGAGTAATTTGAAAGATTGTATATAGATAAAAGACTTGGGGTTGAGTATGATTCTAAAAAATAAAGTTGTTCAGGGAGAAGTAAAGTGTAGTAATGATATAAACAAGGCATGAATGGAAGAACTGTTACAGTAGAAGCAGGTGGAGTTGGGGGGCTAGCTGTGCTGGAATCTTACATAGGAACTGGGTTAAAAAGGAGATCGCATATAAATCTGGAAGGGTAGTAAAGTTTTCTAAATCTATAAAGAAAAAGGAGGGCAAGGGGATAGGACGAAAGGTAGGTAAATCAATCACACAATCATGGCCCAATTGTTATTGGTCAGTAATGGCTGCAGTCCCTCACTGAGATATTTCCTATCTCATGTTGTGGGCTGCCTCAGGTTTGTGGAACAGTAAGAACTAGAATTTCTTAGTGTGGCAGGCTTAAAAACATTCTCTTTCTTCTGCCACACCTGGAATTCTTTCTGGTCACACCTAAAGTCCTTTGTTTAGCCTTGTCCAAAGACTGACATTTCTTTCTGTCTCCTTCAACTCTCTCCCTACTCACTTCTGGCTTCTTTAGTCCTTTCAAAACTTCTTTCCTCAGAGATGGCTCCACATTGTATGTAAATTTAGAAGGATATGTGAATCAAGAAGTAGGAGGGTAGGGAGAAAGTATAAGCAGAGATATTCTTAGAGGGGTGGATAGATTAATGGATAGAAAGGCCAAGTAGTGGTTAAAAGTAAATTAGATGCCTGAAAACAGATAGGGTAAATAGGGCAAGAAGGATAAATAGTGAGGAAAAATAGAACGGAAGGAAATACACAACTAGTAATTATAACTTCAAATGTGGATGGGATGAACTCACCCATAAAACAGAAACAACAGAATGGATTAATAATACTCATAATCCTACAATATGTTGATTATAGTTACATTAAAAATGAGAGAAATACACAGAGTTAAAATAAAGAGCTGAAGTAGAATTTATTATGCTACAGCTGATGTTAAAAAAAGAAAAGGAGGAGGGATAACGGTGTCCCAGTGAATAGAGCACCTGCCCTGGAGTCAGGAAGACCTGAGTTCAAATATGGCCTCAGACACTTGACACTTAACTGTGTGACCTTGGGCAACTCACTTAATCCCAATTGCCTTGCCTTTCCCCCCCTACAAAAAAAAGCAGGGATTGCTATCATAATCTTAGACAAAGTTAAAGCTAAAATAGATTTAACTAAGAGATAAACAGGGAAAACTATACTATGTATCACCAATACTAGTCAATACTGTTTTAGAAATGCTAGGAGAGCAATAAAAACAAAAAGAAAGGGAAGGTCAGGGCTGCTAGGTGGTGAGGTGAATAGAGCACCTGTCCTGGAGTCAGGAAGACCTAAGTTCAAATTTGACCTCAGACACTTAACATTTACTAGCTGTGTGACCTCGGGCAAGTCACTTAACCCCAGTTGTCCTACCTTCCACCCTGCAAAAAACAAATAAACAAAAGAAATGGAAGGAATCAGAATGGGAAATGAGATAATAAACTATTTCTTTTTGCAGATAATTTGATAATATATTTGGAAAATCCTAATGCTTCAAATAAAAAGTTAGTTGAAACAAGTAATAATTTTAACAAAGTAGTAGCATATAAAATAAAACCACATACATCACTAGCATTTTGATATATCACCAGCAAAACCATACAAGAAGAGATAGTGAAGGATACCCCATTTAAAATAACTGTAGAGAAATTTGGAGAAATATTAGTTGTTCATGGGTAGGCAAAGCCAATATACTAAAAAATGACAACTTATCTAGCTAATCTACTTATTCAATTCTATCCCAATTAAATTACCGAAGCATTATTTTATTGCATTAGAAAAAAACATTGATGAAATTCATGTGGAAGAACAAAAGGTCAAAAATGTCAAAGAGGCTAATTTTAAAAAGGTAAAGGAAGGAGGTTCAGCACTTGTCGATCATAAACTATATAATAAGGCAGTGATTATCAAACTATCTTGTACTGACTAAGAAATAGGCAGATCAGTGGAACAGAGTAAATATAAAATACACAGTAGTAAATGATTGTAGTAACTTTGTATTTGACAAATGTAAAGATTTAAATTTTGCAGATGAAAATTCATTATTTGGTAAAAAAAAAAAATGGTTGGGAAATCTGGAAAATGGGCTCGCAGAAATTGGATATAGACCAATATCTTTTATCATTTACCAAGACAGAGTCAAAATGGATATATGACCAAGATATTACAAGAAAATTAGAAGAACATGAAACATGTTATTCATCAGATTTATGGATAGGAGAACAGTTTGTAAATAGACCAGAGATAGAAAGCACCATGAAGTGAAAAATGGATCATTTCAATTACATTAAATTTAAAAGCTTTTGCACAAATAAAACCAATGTAGCCAAGATTAGAAGGAAAGCAGAAAACTGGAGGAAAATTTTATAGACAGTCTCTCAGATAAAGTTCTCATATCTTAAATATATGAAGAAGTTTGTCAAATTTATAAGAATACAAGTTATGCCCCAGTTGATAAAATGGTCAAAGGATTTGAACAGGCAGTTTTCTGATTAAGAAATAAAAATAATTTATAGTCATATGAAAAAAATTTCTAAATCATTATTGATTAGAGAAATGCAAATTAAAACAACTTTGAGATATCATCTTGCACCTGTCAGATTGGCTAAAATGATACATGCCTTGCAATTGGGGAATGGCTAAATAAGTTGTAGTATATGCTTGTGATGGAATACTACCGCGCTATAAGTAATCATCAGCCGGTTGATTTTAGAAACATTTGCATGAAATAACAAAAAGTCGAATGAGCAGTACCAGGAGAATGTTGTACATAGAAACAGAAATATAGTCCTAAGAATAACTTTGAATAATTAATTAATCTTGAGTATCATAAGTACTCAAACCAATTACAAAGTACCTATGAAGGAAGATGCTACCCAACTCCAGAGAAAGAACTGATAAGCTGAAGTATGTATAGTATGTGTGTACATATATCATGCAGTTTGTTACATAGTTTATTTATTATAGTTATATATAGTTTATATATTTAATACGACTTGTCACAGTTTTATTACATAGTTTTAAAAAAAGTAAACAATCTGAAATGGACATTTATGATTTTATATTGAATTCTCTATGTTGTGCTGTTTACAGGGAAATCATTTATTTTGTCTTTTTGCATTTAAGTTCAAAATGAATGTTAAATTTTTTCAAGGTATGCTACATAGTTCACCTTACTTGATCTAGTTAGTGTATTTCAGTAAAACTGTGAGTGAATCAGGTAGTTCTTTATAAATTAGATTTCATTTTTCTACCAGTCTGCATCATCATTTCAGAAATGTTACATCCTCATTTCTGTTTGCTCTAAATATTTAAAAATGAAGATTTAAAATCTTCATTATACAACCTTCATTTTTCCTTAAGCTACTCTGGATCTTAGACCCAGAGCTGAAAGGGACCTCTGAGATCATTGATCCAAGTCCCTCACAGTTGTGTGGATAATATATTCAAGAGGGAAAATATTGGAAACAGGGAGCCCAATTAGGAAGTGAGATGTGACAAGGGTCTGAGCTGAGTTGGTGGCCATGTGGAGAAAAGGGACAGATTTGAGACATTTCCAAATCCATCCTATTGCATTTAATATACACATGCCAAAATCATCTTCCTAAAATTCGAGCCTCCTCTTCTCAAAAACCTTCAGTGACTCCCTGTTTCCTTTAAGAAAAAATACAAACTCCATAGCCTAGCGTTTACTTCCCTTCATTATGTGATCATCCAACCTGCTCTCCAACTCCTTTTCAACTGTGGACCCAAATCATTGTCTAGCTGTAGTTGTCTGTCCTACATTAAGATACATATTTAAATCTGGGCAATAGAAATTATTCACCTTTTTTTATCTTTTCTGTGTGGATAGATAGGCCACACTCCTATGAATAATTCCAGATGTCTTCCAGAAGGCTCAGCAATGTTCTGAAGTTAGATACAGTAAATACAGCATTATCCACAACCAGGAACAGCTAGAGGACATCGCTATTAGCAGGAAGTCTCTTTTTGACCTGGTACACACTGGGTTTCCACCATCACCATAGTGTTCATAAAGGACCAGTCCTCTAGAGTGAGGGCTCGTTGAGATCTTTTCAGGATTGCTCATCCACCTTTGGTGTCCACCTTCGCTCAGTTCTTTCCTCTGGTTCCAAGAAGCTGTTGCATGTGCAGCAGTCACATCCCAGTAAACATCCCAGTAAAGCCTACATGGGTTAAAGCAGGTTGAGAGTAACAGGCAGGCCTCAGATCTGTTAGTGAGTTAAGGGGATGTCTACACCAAGCATTTGTAAACTTTGTCTGGTGGAACAGGCAGAATTATATAAAGTTGGCTGAAGCAGGGGCTATGGAGTACTTAAAGCTTGATCAGATATTAAAGATCCCAGGGTTATCTACTGCATCCTGGGCCATTACAAGTTCTCTTAACTTTTGCCTTGCCACTGAACTCCAATGACTCTGGAAGAGAGAGAGGGGCTGATGACTTTGTGGGACTCTCCTCACTTAAATTCAGTCATGACATCATCCTGCATTGTCATTAATGTTCTTTACAAATGAAGAACAAACAGCAACTTTCATCAGCCTTTCCAGCCTTATTTTGTATTACTCTCCTTCATAAACTCAATGTTCCAGTCAAATCAAACTATATCCCAAATTTTATTTTCTCTCTTGTCTCTGTGCATTGTGCTTTTGCGCAATTCTGCATTTACATAATCCATTTCTCATGCCTGAAATTTCCCTCTTTACCTGTATCTCTTAAAAATCTTATCTTCAGAGCCAACATGGCAGAGAAAAGGCAAGAGCTTATCTGAGCTCTCCCCCCAACCCCTCCAAACAACTTAAATAATGGCTTAAAACAAATTCTGGAGCAGCAGAACCCACGAAAGGACAGGATGAAACTAAGACAACTTAGAAGCTCAGCAAGTAAGGTCTGTTGCACCAGGATGAGAGTAGAATACAGTCTAAGGCAGATTGTGTCCTAGCAAAACAGCAGTAGGCTTTGGGGGCTACTGAATTAGTGGCAGCAGTGACAGTTGCTGGACTTTTCAACCCACAGACAGTAAGGGAGTCAGACGAGTGGTCAGAAGAAATTATAGGGGTCTCTTTGCTGGCATCAGGGGTAGGATTCTATTGCTTTGCCCATACTTGGATTCAGGTTGCAGTCCTGGGTCTCAGTTCCAGGGTGAGGAGGAAGACTAGCACACCATAACTTGTAGCCAGAGGGGAGCTAGGACCCTCATCACAGTTCCAGGGTTGAAAAGAGAACTTACAGTTGCTTATAGACCAGAGCTACTACATGTACTACTACAGGAGAGTAGTAAACACACCTTGCCCTAGATTACACCCCCTTTAAAGAACTGAAAACAGTGCCCCTCCACTCCAGAAGCAGAGCCATACTTTAGCATAGAAAAAAGTTAAGAAAAAAGTTGGAAAAATGAGCAAACAGCAGAAAAAGATCCTGGCTATAGAAAGGTACTATGGTGACAGGGAAGATCAAATTGCAAACTCGGAAGAAGTCAAAACTGCTACATCAAAATCCTCAAATAATATAGACTGGTCTCAGGGCATGGAAGAGCCCAAAAAGGATTTTGAAAATCAAGTAAGAGAGGTAGAAGAAAAATTGGGAAGACAAATGAGAGTGATGCAAGAAAATCATGAGACTCAACAATTTGGTAAAGGAGGCACAAAAACTACTGAGGAAAATAATAACTTAGAAAGCATAATAGTCCAAATAGTCAAAGAAGCATAAGAATCCCATGAGAAGAAGAATGCTGTAGCAGCAAGAAACCTAGCATACCCAGGATGGCTGCTAGCACAGGTTCTTAGATCTGCTTTTCTAAAGGAAAGCAACTCAAAATGGGTTAACAATCTTACTTTAATCAATCAAACATGTATCATTTACCTAATTCAGGGGAAAAAGTCAGCACCCTGGATTTCAGAGAATACAAACAGAAGTTACAACAGAAAATAACACAATTCAGCAGACAGGGCTTCCAGCTGTCTGACCATTACCTCCATACCTAGTTGATTACCAGAGAGGGAAGCACCAACATCTAGGTTTTCAAAGCTGGGGGCTCAACAGTGAGCCCTAAAGCAATATATAGATATAGATATGGATAGAGAGAGAGAGAGAGAGAGAGAGAGAGAGAGAGAGAGAGAGAGCCTTCTCCTGGCTCTTGACCTACTGCCCAATCACAAAGTAACAAGGTGTGGGCATTCCTGAAAAAAACAAGCCTCCCACCACAGGCTCCATGTGACCACATTCAGCCTATTAGGGGGCAAAGTATATTTTCAAATCAAGGAAGCTTCTCAGAGTCATTTAAGCCTATCAAGGGGCAGGGAAGATCTTCGGATTCCCATTATATTCTTGAAAAGCAGAATTGGCCAAATAGAAGAAGATATACAATAGTTCAATGTAGAGAATGACTTGAAGAGCAGTACTGGCCAAATGGAAAAGGAGTTACCAAAGTTCATTGAAGAAAATAATTCCTTAAAAATTAAAATTGAGCAAATGAAAGCTAATGACTTTATGAGACATCAAGAAACAATAAAACAAAATCAAAAGAATGAGAAAACGTGAGAAAAATGTGAAATATCTCATTGGAAAAGCAACTGACCTGGCAAATAGATCCAGGAGATATAATTTAAGAATCATTGGACTACCTGAAAGTCATGATAAAAAAAGAGACTGGACATCATCTTTCAAGAAATTAGCAAGGAAAAATTCTCTGATATTCTTGAACCAGAAGGTAGAATAGAAATTGAAAAAAATCCACTGATCATCTCTTGAAAGAGATCCCAAAATGAAAACTCCCAAGGATATTATAGTCAAATTCCAGAACTTCCAGGTCAAAGAGAAAATATTACAAGCAGCCAAAATGAAATTATGTTATAGTCACAGTCAGAACATCACAAGATTTAGCAATTTCTACCTAAAAGGATCAGAAAACTTGAAATATGATAGTCCAGAGGGCAAAGGAACTAAGGATTTAAAGCAAGAATCATTTACCCAGCAAAACTGAATATAATCCTTTAGGGGGAAAGTGGACATTCAATGAAATAGGGGACTTTCAAGCGTTCCTAATGAAAAGACCAGAACTGAATAGAACATTCAATAAAGCTAAACTATTTATATTCCTACATGAGAAAATGATACTTCTAACTCCTAAAAACTTTCTCATTATTAGAGCAGTTAGAAGCAGTATACATTGACAGAGGACATGGTTATGAGTTGAATGATGGGACAATTATCTAAAAAAATTACATTAAAGGGTAAGAAAGAGGGATGTCCTGGGAGAACAGGAAAGGTAGAGATAGAATGGGATAAATTATCTTACATAAAAGAGGTGCAAAAGAGCTTTTAGGGGAAGATGGGGGAGGTAGGGAAGGGAAGCACAAGAACCTTACTCTCATCAGAATTGACTCAAAGAGGGAATGACATATGCATTCAGTTGGGTATAGATGTATCTTACCATAGAGGAAAGAAGGAGAGTAAGGAGGATAGAAGGGGGAGGGGCTGATAGAAGTGAGGGCAGATCTGGGGGATGGGTAAAAGTCAGAAGCAAAGCACTTTTGAGAATGGGCAGAGGGAAAGGAGAGAGAAAGAGTAGGATAAATGGGGAAAATATGAGGGAGGGAAATACATAGTAATCATAACTGTGAAAAAAATTTACAGTGTTTTCTGATAAAGACATCATTTCTCAAATATATAGAGAACTGAATCAAATTTATAGAAATAAGACCCATTCCTCAATTGATAAATAGTCAAAGAATATTCAGGCAATATTCAGATGGAGTAATCAAAACTATAGATGTATGAAAAAATGATCTAAATCACTATTGATTAGAGAAATGCAAATTAAACAATGCTGAGCTAATACCTCACAGCTATCAGAATGGCTGATATGACAAATGTTGAAGGGATGTGAGAAAATTGAGACGCTAATGCTCTGTTGTTGCAGTGGTATACTGATTCTGCAGAGCAATTTCAAACTATGCCCAAAGAGCTTAAAACAAGCAGACAAACAAACATGTATACCCTTTGACCAAGCAATACCACTACTAGATCTATATCCCAAAGACATAAAAAACAAAAAGGAAAAGGACCTATGTGTACAAAAATATTTATAGCAGCTCTTTTAGTGGTGGCAAAGAATTGGAAATTGAGGGAATGACCCATCAATTGGGGAATGAAAAAATTATATGAATGTAATAGAATGCTATTGTACTATAAGAAATGGCAAGCAGGATGCTCTCAGAAAAAAACTAAAAAGACTTACATGAACTGATGCAAAGTGAAATGAGCTGAACCAGGAGAACATTGCATACAGTAACAGCAATATTGTATAATGGTCAGCTATGAATGACTTAGCTATTCTCAGCAATACAATGATCCAAGACATTTCTGAAGGACTAATGACAAAAAATGTTGTCCTTCTCCAGAGAAAGAACCAATGGAATCTCAATGCACATCGAAGCATAGTTTTTCATTATTTTTCTTGGGGTTTTTCTTTTGGTCTGTGTTTGCTTGACTGTACATGTATATCCTCTATTAAACTGCTTCCCTTTTCAGTGGAGGGAAGGAGAGGAAAGAAGGGAGAATATTTGGAACTAAACATTTTAAAAATCTCAAAAATAAAGGTTAAAATTGTTTTTACATGTAATTGGGGAGAAATAAAGTAATCAATTTAAAAAAAGAAATCTTGTTTTATTTCAAAGTACAGTTCAGGTTCCATTTCCTCCGCTAAGCTTTCCCTTCCTATTTATCTTTCTTTTGTCTCATTTGTCCCCTATTAGATAATAATCTCCTTAAAGGGAGAGTTGGTTTTTCTTTTTTATATTTGTATCCTAGCACATAGCTCATCCTCCTATTTTGAAAAATACCAGTGACATCATGAATGAGGAATTTCTTGTCTTGTTTGTGAATTGGATTTAAGTGAGGAGAGTCCCACAAAGTCATCAGCCTCACTCTCTCTTCCAGAGTCATTGGAGTCCAGTGGCAAGACAGAAGTCAAGATGACTGATGTTAGCCCAGAATGCAGTGGAAGACTTTGGGATCTTTGATGTCTGACCAAGCTCAGAGCACTCCACAGCACACGTTTCAGCTACCTTTATGGTGGCTGGAACCAATTGTTCTCAACTTCCCATTCCTCCAGAGAAGTGGTCATATTCTTGGGGTAGTCATTCCTTTAACTCGGTGACAGATTGGAGGCCTGTCTGTTACCCTCAGCGTAGTTTAGCCTGTCTGCTGAGATGGTTTTACTGGGATGTGGCCACTGCAATTGCTATATAGTCTCTTAAAGTCACAAGTGAGAGTTAGGTGACACGTGGACACCAAAGGTGGGTGAGCAGCCCCAAAAAGAGCTTAGCAAGTCCTTGGGTCAAAGGTGTGACTGCTGGGTGGCTAGGTGGCACAGTGAATAGAGTACCGGCCCTGGACTCAGGAGGACCTGAGTTCAAATCCAGCCTCAGACACTTGACACCTACTAGCTGTGTGACTTTGAGCAAGTCACTTAACCCCAGTTGCCCTCCAAAAAGCAAATGGTGCGAGCGCTTTCTGAGTATCCCATTCACACCACCTGACACATAGTAGGTGCTTAGTAAATATTAACTAACTGACAAAATGGCCTTTTCCCTATTGCCATTTATTGAATTCCCACGTATCCGTCAAGTTTCACCTCAAATGCTACTTCTTCCATGAAGGCTTGCTTCCCTGATTCCTTCCCCAACCCACTCAGATATTATGTCTCTCTCAAAATAAACTCTTGCAACACCTGCTATGTGCCTTTCATTCTGTTTTTATTCTACCTTACAACTATTCTTCCTTATTTGATTGCACACCACCTGAAGGCAGGGACTAGGAACCTAGCATAGGCTTTGCACATAGATGAGGTTAAAAGAATAGCTTGTTGAATAAAGGAAAGACTAGGTCCTGATCACAAACGAACATCATGAACAAGCTGTAGTATATGCAGGGAGAAGATCAAGAGGAAGAGGCCAGTGGAGACTGCAGTGAGACAGCAGCAACTTGAGAGCTTTCTTACTTAGCGATGCTGATCTATTTATTTAGTCAAATGACCTATTTTGAAAATGCCCGACTTTGCATTTCCTATCACTGTGGTATCTCTGAGTGTTCTTAAGAGCCTACACGATCTCTCACCATCAGGAACCTTATTTAGCTTACATCTTTATGACCGATCTATTGGGTTTCCTGTCTCTTTCTCACTGTGTGGAAACTGGATGGGAGACCCAAGCCAGGAAGCTTAGAAACTGGGGATGCTCTCATGGTTTGGAATTATGAGTTAGCCTCGATAAACAAGGCAGGCCCCTAGGGGTAAGTATTCTCAGTCCTCTTCTTGAAAAAAAAAATAGCTGGTTAGGCTTCTGCTCCTGAGAAACAGGAAATGCTATTATATATGACTGGATTTGTAGGAAGCAATAAGATACACTATGAAGTTCATTTTAATGGTGGCTTAAGAATAACTGTTCTTTGCTGCCTTTTGGGGTTCATTCCTTGAACTAGACCTTGTTTCACTGTGTGAGGAAAACAGAAGAAAAATTGTCTTTAAAAACAATGAAGAAACCAACATTTTTTTAGAGGACTGTTATTAAGTAAGAGAGATTGAACAATGACATTTCTTTCCTTCAGTTTTCATAATTCTTAAGTAGATCTTGAGTTTGCATTTGTCTTCTTGGAAGTAAATAGTCAGTAACTCAGAAACTGTTGTCTTCTTTTGCCCTCAGCCTTGACTGGAAATTCAAATCCGTACTATTATGTCAGCCACCCCAGTTCTAGCCCCTGACTAACCTTTGGCCACTGTTCTCTCTCCTCTTCTTTCTATCTGCTTCTGCAATGAGGCTCTGCTCACCACCTTCCATAATGAGTCAACAAGAAATCATCTTTTCCTCCATGCTATGGAGTCTGCAAGAGAAGGAGAAGCCACAGCTTCTGCTCTGAAGGAACTCACACAATGGTTGAGAAGACACACACAGACAGAAAAAGAACTAAAGGACAAACAAATACTACCTTGAGGTTTAAACTGTGAGCCCTACAAGAGAATGTAAGATCAATGAAACCTGGAGGAGGCCTTCAAGGAGGAGGTGAATTTTGAAGAATAGATAGGAATTTAATAGATAGGACGTGTGTGAAAGCTTTCTCAAGTAGAAGAGAACATTG
>JAQQSW010016396.1:0-11683 GCA_028646575.1 Pseudocheirus occidentalis | reverse complement strand
TTTCTGGGTAGTTGATTCTTGGTTTTAATCCCAACTCCCTTAATCTTCAAAATACCATATTCCAGGCCCTGCGAACCCTCAGTGTAGAAGCTGCCAGATCCTGGGTTATCCTGATAGTGCTTCCACAGTATTCAAATGGTTTTCTCTTGGAAGCCTGTAACATTTTCTCCTTTAACTGTGTATTCTGGAACCTTGCAATAACATTTCTAGGATTTTTCTTTTGGGGATGTTTTGGAACAGGTGATTGGTGAATTCTTTCAAATTCTATTTTGCCCTCTGAATCTAAAACATCAGGGCAATTTTTCTTGAGAATTTCTTGAAGGATGCTTTCCAAGTTCTTTTTTTTTTTGATCATGGCTTTTAGGCAGACCAATAATTTTCAAATTGTCTGTCCTGGGTCTATTTTCCAGGTCAGTGGTTTTTTCAAGGAGATATTTCATATTGCTTCCTATTTTTCTTTTTCATTTTTTTGTAGCAGTTTAATAGTATCTTGTTTTCTCATAAAGTCATTAGCTTCTACTTGCTCCACTCTAATTCTGAAGGAATTATTCTCTTCAGAATGCTTTTGAGATTCTTTTTCCATCTGGGAAATTTGACTTCTAAGGCATTCTTCTTCTCATTGGCTTTCTGGGCCCTTATTTGCCATTTGAGTTAATCTATTTTTTAAAGTGTTGTTTTCTTCAGTCAGGTTGTTGACTCTCTTTTCATGATTTTCTTGCATAATTCTCATTTCTCTTCCCAATTTTTCCTCCACTCCTCTTATTTGGTTTTCAAAGTCCTTTTTCAGTTGATGTACAGCTTCTAGGCATTCTTCAATTGTCTTGGAAGCATTTGGTGTGGGAGTTCTGAGTTCTGGGCTGTCTTCCTCCTCTTCCATGCTTTGATCCTTTTTGTCCACAAAAAAGGATTCTGGAGTTTTATTGCTGTTCTTATTTTGCTTCCTTTTCCTGATGTTGGCCAGTCAATTAATTAATTGTTTTTTTTTAGCTCTGTGAAACTCTGCTTCCAGGGGGAAAGCTCTGTTCCAAATTGCTGGAGTTTTCCCAGCTGCCGGAGCTATTGGGGGGTGTTGCAAGTCCCCCCCCAGCTTTGGCTTGTTGAAAACGCACCCCAGGAACACCACCCAAGACCAAGATCTGGATCCAGGCGGCTCAACGCAAGAACCTTTGGCCCTGATCAATTGATTCAGCCCCCCTGCGGAGTCTGCAGGCCATGGGCTGCGAAGCAGCCCAGTGGGGGCATCCATTGGTTAGAGCCGTTTCTTCCCTTCCCCCCCTCCTTGCCTCCGGGGTAGATTGGCCTAACTGCTTTTTCTCTCCTAAATTTAGCTTGAAAGCTTCACTCACTTTCACTGACCTTTAATCCTGGCTTATGCAGTTTGCTCCAGGTGCTTTAGATCTTTTCTGAAGTAGGCTCACGCTGTGGCTTGGGAGGCTCTGCTCCTTCTGGCACCCCGGAGCCTGGACACATGGCGCTTTTAGGCTGGCCTGGTCTCTGCTCCTGGCCTGGGATGAGCCCCTCCAGCCAGCTGCCTTTCTCTAATCCCTGTTTTTCACACCTTTCTTTAATCCCCATTTTTCACACCTTGGTAGACCTGGAGGTGCTGGAGGCTATAGATCTTCTCACTTGTAGACTGGCTGCAGCTCAGCTTGGCTCCTTCCTACTGCCCCTGGGGTCTGGCTGCAAGTTTCCACTGCCTTGCCTTGCGTCCTGCCGCGTTGATCCCCTGCTGCCGAGTTGCCTTTCGGGAGAGATGTGTTTTCTATATTTTTTGAGTTTGAGAGTCCTAGAATTTGTCCAGCGTCATATTTTTTTGGGTGTTTAGGGTGTCTGCCGGCCCATTCTGTTTTTATGCCCTTGATTTTTCAATTCCCACATTACTATTACTGCTGCTAAAAGCTATTCTTCAATTCTGAGTGCACATTATCCCACCACAAGGGAACATTTGTTCCTATGCAATTTAAAGCAAAAGAAGAGGGTGACTAACTTAGTAACCTCTTCAGTATCCAAAGAAAAGGATTTTAAAGAAAGAAAAGAGGCTGTATCTTGTGGTAGTCTCCCCCTACTCAAGGACAGAAATATCATACATTCTAGTTCTAGACTATATTTGACTAGTTCCAATGAGTGACTTTCTAGAAGCAACTAGGGAAAAGTTAGCTGGAAATGTGTAGAGTCATTTGAACATAGATTTCAGAACAGTTAGATGCCTTGATTTTCTGTATCTTTACCCACCATAGACTACTTGGGTTATCATCCTTATATTATTTAAGAGGATTTCTGGTGTAGATGTCTATGACTGATATATAAAAAGATACAGTTGCCTACTAAGGGTGGGGAATCCTTTGGCCGTGAGGCCACATGTGGCCATCCAGGTCCTCAGGTATAACTCTTTGATTGAATCCTTTATTCTTCATTCTATGAAGTTTGGATTCAGTCAAAGAGCCACACTTAAGGATATGGAAGGCCTACCCTTTTCTTTATAATGCATATTATGGCATTTTAAAAAATCTCACTTAATATTTTATTTTTTTTCTAATAACATGTAAAAACAATTTTAAGGGCAGCTAGGTGGTGCAGTGAATAGAGCACCAACTCTGGAGTCAGGAGGACCTGAGTTCAGATCCTCAGATACTTAACACTCACTAGCCATGTGACCTTGGAGAAGTGACTTAACCCTGATTGTCCTGCCTTCCCCTCTCCAGAGAAAGAAAAAAGTTAATGTTCTTCCCCCCCAAATTTTTGAATACCAAATTCTCACTCTTCCTCTCTTGTCCCCATTGAGAAGGCACACAATTAAACATAAGCTACATGTGTATAGTAATGAAAAACACATTTCCATGCAAGTCATTCTGTGCAAGAAAACACAGGAAAAAAAAGCCCAATAAAAATGAAGTAAAGAAAACGTGTCTTTGATCTGCATTCAGACTTACTGATTCTTTCTCTGGAGATGGAAAGCGCTTTTCATCATAAATCTTACAGAGTTTCTTAAAGCACAATGGTATTCCATCACAATCATGTGAAACAATTTGTTTAGCTTTTCTCCAATTGATGGACCTCCCCTCACTTTCCAATTTTTTGCCACCACAAAATTAGCTGCAATAAGTATTTTTGTACGCATAGGTCATTTTCCTTTTTAAAAAAAATCTCTTTGGAGTATAGATGTAGTAGTGATATTGTTTAGTCCAAGGGTATATATGTTTTTTATGACTATAGATAGCTTTGATTGCTTTGTCTGAAAACTACCTCTTCATATGCTTTGACCATTTATCAATTAAGGAATGCTTCTTATTTCTATAAATTTGATCCAATTAAATTCTCCATATGTTTTTTCACAATAATGATTACCAGCAATGTATTTCCCTCCATCCAATTTCCCTGTGTTAATCCTTCTCTCTCTCTCTCTCTCTCTCTCTTTCTCTCTCTCTCATTTTACCTTGTCCATCCTTCTGATTTTTATCTTTCCCAAACTGCTCTCCCTTCTATTTGTTCCCTGTCCCCTCTTATCACTTTCCCTTCCTTCTGTACTATGGTAAGACAGATTTCTGCACTCAACTGATTGTGTTCATTATTCTCTCTCTGAACCAATTTTGATGAGATTAAGGTTCATGTGCCCCCTCCCTATTTTCCCAATTTTCCCCTCCAAAGTAAAATCTCTTTCAGGTCTCATTTCTGTCAGATAATTTATCCCATTCTATATCTCCCTTTTCCCTTTTCCCATTGTATTCTTCTTTTTCATCTCTTAATTTTATTTTTTTAGGTAATCAGACTATCACATTCAACTCACACCTCTGCTTTCTGTCATTTGATTGTTTCTTGATGTCTCATAAAATCATTAGCTTACACTCACCCAATTCTAACTTCCAAGTGATTATTTTCTGCTGTGAGTTTCTATACCTCAATTTCCACTTGGCCAATTCTACTTTTCAAGATGATAGACAAAAAGAGTTTTTATTCTTGGAATTGACTGTGTAGAAATAAGCTATATACTAGATAAATTAGGGATAATTTACGAGGAAATTGAATACCTTTGGGGGTAAAGTCAGTACCTAAGTTTCAGTGTATATAAAGGCCTAGAAAGAGTCCACTAGTTGGTACAATAAGAAGAATCCACTGTCTTCATTACAGGAGCCTAGTTGAATCAGCTACAGGTGAAATTCCTTATCTTTTCTGAATTTGACAACCACAGGGAAATTTTCTTTTCATGATCAGTGCTATTAATGACACAGAATATGTTCTAATGTCAAGGATTTCTTGAATAACCATGTACTAGACATATATTATGCTGACACATCAGTTTCAACAACTAATCAGAAAATCCTTCTGACCTACAGCCACGAAGTTGTTTCTGGAGTGTTTTATTTTTCATACTTATGATCTTATCAAAAGTCTGGACCCTAATACACAGACCCTGGGAAGGATGTATGTGGGATCAAATAATCATTTTTTGATCTGTGAAAAAAAACCATATGGTTTGTGGGATTGAACAAAGAATAGGAAGCTTACTCTCCAGATCAGCTAGAGCTGGATTGGAAAACCTAGGATAAAGATTCCAAATACATATTTGTAGCAGCTGTGGCTATGGGCACAAGAAGATTACTGACCACGTGACCAGCATAGTAATGTTACTTTTAAATGTCTTCACACTAGACTTTCTCTCCCCAAACTAATATAACCTGTAAATCAATAAAGAAGTGTCTCAGCCCTGTTATATCATTTTTTGTATGCTATCATAGCATCTGGGACAGTTCTTAGCTTCCACTTTTGTGTAATCCACTCAGTGAGGATTAAATGCAGAAAACACATGCCAAAATTAGGTGCTAGAATTAAAGAAGATTGATTATTCATCAGTTTGTGCTCAACATAAAAAGGGTAGAATTTGTGGAAGATTATAACACCAATTCATCAATAGATACACAAGGAAATGTGGTTTTAATTCCTTTTAAGAGAAAATAGTTATTTTTAACATTAAGAAATATTTTGATGCTATTTTATTCTTAAAATTTTGATCTCATTTAAAATGAAGACCTAATTAATTTATTTTCCATGTGAATGGAGGAATCAAACCCTGAAGCTGATACATGAATTTTGTTTATGGTTAAGTCCATTACATTGGATTTTCCCTCTACCTCAGTTCCCCTGGTGACCAGGGAAAATTAAAGATAATCTATCTCATGTCCCTAAAACCAATGACAGATTAGCAGATTAGTGAATTTCTTTTTTTTTTCTCACCAAGAGCCCAACAAACTGCCTTCTCTTATTCCCAGGGTTAGCAACCAAAAAAATTGGGATCCACACTGTCCATCTTTTCTTTATTTTTTAGTTAATTATCTTTACATACTGTTGAGAAATGGATTACAAACAGGACCAACTTGGAAAAAAAATATTTCTCTGAGTATGTGGGTATTTCTCTCCTTTCCATAGCTTGTAATGGTACTCTGTTGTTGTTGTTGTTAACATGATGCAACATTGTGAGCTGTGGTTTTCCTTATTGACAAATATCACTTTAAGAGATATGAATGAAATGATTTTGAAAGAAAATAAAATGAATCTCACATATCTATTGGTAAATGGTTCTTATTTTTACATATCTGTATCAACTTCCTATATATCTTGGATATTGGATTTCTATCTGAAATATTTATAAACATTTCTAATGCAAATGTAGTTGTTCTTCCTGTATAATAGATTTCAATGATTCTGGCTATTATACTTCTATTAATATGTTAAAATCAAATTTGAATATTTGGTACATTAAGTTATTTCCAACAGACTATCAATGCAAAAATATATTTAATACCAATATTCTCCAAATGATGTTATTCACATCCCTGTGAATCCTTGAGTAGCACACTTTTATTTATTTACTTGTTAATTCATTCATCCATTTATCTATCTATCGATCTATCTATCCGTTCATTTATTTATTCATTCATTCATTTATTTATTTATTTATATATTAATTTTTACCATTTTTGACATTCACTTCCATAACATTTTGAGTTCCAAATTTTCTTCCTCATGCAACCTCAAAGTGTGCAGTTTAATATAGACTCTACATATACATTCATATTAAACGTATTTTAACTTTAATCCTGCTGTAAAGAACCAATGAGAGGAACCATGAGACAGAAGAAGCAAATAGACAGAAAAAGGAGAGCAAATAGCATGCTTTGATCTACATTTAGACTTCATAGGTCTTTTTTGGGGACATGGATACCATTTTCCATCACGAGTCTTTCAGAATTGTCTTAATCCTTGCACTGCCAAGAAGAGGTAAGTCTATCAACATTAGTCATCACACAGTGTTGCTGTTACTGTCTACTATATTCTCCTGGTTCTGCTCAGTTCACTTAACATTAGCTGATATAAGTCTTTCTAGCATTTTCTGAAGTTCACATGCATGATTTCTTATAGCTCAGTAGTATTTCATTACATTCGTATCACTTATTTAACTATTTCCCAATTGATGAGCATCCCCTCAATTTCTAATTCTTGGCCACCACCAAAGGAACTGCTATACAAATTTTTGTGCATGGCAGTCCTTTCCCCATTTTTATAATCTCTTTGGAATACAGACCTAGAAGTGGTATTGTTGGCTCAAAGGGTATGCACAATTTTATAGCCCTTTTGGCATAGTTCCAAATTGCTCTCCAGAATGATTGGATCAGTTAACAACTCTACCAACAGTGCATTAGTGCTCCAGTTTTCCCATGTCTTCTTTGACATTTATCATTTTCCTGTTTTGTCATTTTA
This sequence comes from Pseudocheirus occidentalis, assembly GCA_028646575.1. Taxonomy (NCBI): domain Eukaryota; kingdom Metazoa; phylum Chordata; class Mammalia; order Diprotodontia; family Pseudocheiridae; genus Pseudocheirus; species Pseudocheirus occidentalis. The sequence goes on along the minus strand of JAQQSW010016396.1, from coordinate 4,930 downwards.
GTCAGTCTGATAGGTATGATGTGGCTCTTCAGAGTTGTTTTGATTTGCATTTCTCTAAATAATAGTGATTTAGAACATTTTTCATATGACTATAGTTTTAATTTCTTCCTCTGAAAATTCTCTTTTCATATCATTTGACTTTATCAATTGGAGTATGACTTGTATTCTTATAAATTTGACTCATTTTTCTACATATATTTAGAAAAGAGGCCTTTATTGGGGACACTGGTTGTAAAAACTGTTTCCCAGCTTTCTGCTCCCCTTTTAATCTTGGTTGCATTGGCTTTGATTCTGCAAAAACTTTTCAGTTTAATGTAATAAAAATTATCCATTTTGCATTTCATAATGCTTTCTCTCTCTTGCTTGGTCACAAATTCTTCCATTTTCTGTAAAACTATTTCTTTCTCTCCTAGTTTGCATACAGTATCAGCCTTTTTATCTAAATCATGTACCCATTTTGACATTATCTTAGTATATGCTGTAGCATATTGTTGAGTACCACAGTTTTTGAAGAACCTTGATTAAAGGAGCCTAGCAGGAATTGAAAGACTCACAGTAGGCAGTCTGCACCATGTTACAAAGGGAGACTTATTCATTAAAATGACATACATCATATGAAGGATATATGTGTTGGAATAGATATGAGCCAGTCATGTAATGCCAATGAAAAGGAAAAAAAAGATGGGTAGTGTAATGCATTGATATCACCAAGGCATTAAAAGAACCAGAGGTCACCTTTATGTTACTTAATGACTCTTGCAAGTATTTTCAGAAAGAAAACTTTCAAAAAGAAATACAAGAATCATAAAAGGTAGGTATGGAGAGGGAAAAGGTATGGAAGGATTTCAAGAAGCATTGGAAAGGTTAGTCACTATAATGGATTCATGCATTCATAGTATCATCAACTGAATTATTATAGACCTTATTTTGGTAGCTAGCTCTCCTTCTTGATTAGCTCTGAGCCTGCAATCATCTAACCTCTTTAGTTGTCTTTTAAATGAACTATCAAATTACATAGCCTCCATATTCTACTTGTGTGATTATTGTTTTTTTTTCTTGGTTTTTACCTGGTTGTGATTGAACTTAGGTTAAATATCAAGTTATTTGGTTGCCTTCATCAAAGCATTCAGTGATTGAATTTGGTGGCATAATCTTGCCCTTGAGGTGTATTTGATAAGGATTTTCTTTTCTTTTTAATTTGATATAAGCTTTTATTTTGCCTGACAATTTGCAAGCTATTTGAATCTCAAGGAGAGAGAAGTATAAAACAAACAAACAAAAACAATTTGTAGCTTCCGTTAGGCAGCTAACAGAAGGATCTAATCTAAGTTCATTCTAATTTCATCTGTTATCTGACTTGGAAAGTTATAAAGCCTCTCTAAGCCTTGATTTCCTTACCTATCAAGTGACAATTCAACAATTTTATGCTAAGCAGTTATTGGAGAGAGTAGCACCTGGCCTGTTTGTCTCACGGTGGGTATTTGAAGGGTTAATAGAGAAATACTGAACAAGAATTTGCTTCTCAAAATATTAGGTATCATAGCAATACAAGTTATTTTTTAAAATGTTGCTCTTGTGAGTCTTCCAGAGGAGTCAAGGAAATATATATATATTTCTTCTGGGCAACTGAAAATGGAAAGCAGCCACAGGGAAAAAAAAACTCACTGCACAAACAGTGATTAATATGAAACAGCTAATTGGACCAAGCCCCTGGAGAAAGTACAAAAGCTTAGAGATAGAGAAGCACAAATCTTTCTGTTTGTTCTCAGTAAATGAAAGGCTTCTCCAGTTTACATTTCTTCTTATTAATATGCTACATAGAGTATAGCAAGTCATCCCCCGTTCATTTTGTTTGTAGAGGTTTAAGAAGGTGACCTTTCAAAGAAGTTAATGAAGATTGACAAATACCTAAATATCAATCAAATGTTTCATTATTCCCTTTAAATTAATCTTGCCTTCTGTAAAGATTAGTCAAAGCACTTACTTAACTGGGGAAAGCAGAAAAGAATTTGAGCATCATGGAAACCAGATTAATCCTGCCCCTTTGAACACAAAAAAAGAATTTAGCCTATTGCTGAAAAATGTGCTAAAAATGATTTAATTTGAATTTGAAAAGAGCAATTTAGTAATAACACCAGTACAATGGTTTCCAAAGTACAGTGTCTCTAGCTTTAATTGAGGCTATGAAAAGTTGAATGTCTTGTAGAACTTGTGAATATTGGTTAAAGTCTCATTTGAGTAACAGAATGATGGTAGATTAAGGATGAATTATGAAGACTCCTCTCCGCACTGATCCTAGAAGACCCTTCTGAAGCACAAGTTTAGTTTACTCTGGGCTGCCCATTCAAATCCCACCATCCTCTACACAAATATCTTTTGTAAGATAAGACCAGGGAACTTTTCAGAATACAGATGCCCAGTGTACAATTTCTAATTGGAAATTGGGGAGAATTTTGTGTTAGAAGATTGACTTTGCTTATGTTGCAGGAAGGGGAGGATGAATTGCCATACGTTTCAAAGATTCACCAACTTGGGATCCAACTGCCTTCTGTTACAGAATAGTAAATCACTGAGCCAACTCCTTGACTTATTGCCTTACTATCCTGAGCCTCTAGAGCAGCACTTCTCAACCAGTAGGTTATGTTCAATTTGTAACAGTGAAAATACATCCTGCATATCAGATATTTACATTATGATTCATAACAATGGCAAAATTACAGTTCTGAAGTAGCAATGAAAATAATTTTATGGTTGGGAGTCACCGCAACATGAAGAACTATATTAAAGATTCATGCCATTAGGAAGGTTGAGAACCACTGCTCTGGGGTAATCCAGGGGTAAATCCCTACATTTGCTTATTAATTAACAAAAATTTGACATGCTTCTAAATCAATTAACTCAGAGCCTTAAAAATAGTTCACTAAATATTATCTATAAATACAGCTTCTTAGCAAGAAAGATAGTGGTACTGGAGGATTTAAGGAGGTAGAAGCTGCATAAGATGTGGGATCCTAGGAACTTTTGTGCCCCTTAGAGGAGATAGGTGTCTAGGGCATATGCATACCACCAGTGGCTAGTTTAATGTAATGGCAGGTCATTGAGATTCAAAACCAAATATAATTAGTATAATTATGAGAAGTTGGAACCTTTTCTGGATCACTTGTGCTCTCTCTCTCTCTCTCTCTCTCTCTCTCTCTCTCTCTCACTCTCTTTCTTTCTCTCTCTTTTCAGATCCACAAAATCATAGAATCACCAAGGCCATAAGACCTCAGAGCCTACTTTGTCAGGACATGCTCAGGTCCTTTTTAGTGACTTTTCTACTGGACTGCTCATTCTTTGTAATGAATTAATAGGACCATGTAATCAAATAAAATCACATAAAATATACTCAAGATTTTTTTTAAATTTAATGAACCTTACTATTAAAGGATCAAAATTCAGGGCAATGTGGGGGCTCCATTGCTTGCAGTGATATAGAGGGATGGATTCTTTATTTACACTGGGAGATCTGGATTCAAATTCTAACAGCTCCATTTATCAAAAATGTGAATCACTTCATCTCTGAGTTTCAATTTACTCTTCTGAAAAATTGGTGGTCAGTGGATACAATACCAGGCCTGGAGTCAGGAAGACTTATCTTCCTGAGTTGAAATCTAGCCTCAGACATGTCTTAGCTGTGAGACCCTGAGCAAATAACTTCACCCTATTTCCCTCAGTTCTTCTCCTGTAAAATTAGCTGGAGAAGGAAAGAGCAAACCCCCTAATGTCTTTGAAAAAAAACAATAAGGTCACACAACATTGAGGAATACTGAAATGACTGAAGAACAAAAAAATTTTTTTTAAAAAACCACTCAAACATCTTAACTCAGAGCGGTTTTGACAAAAACCCTTCATGATAGGGAGGCATTGCACAGTGCCTCACTCACATCAGGGTGTATAATCAATATGTTTTAAATTGAATTCATTTATTTCCCATTTGGCAATTAGATCCTAGACAGTGATTGAAATAAAGATGCAGGGTGAATCACTTCTGTCCTCCTTTGGGTGCCTTAATTCTATTTCTATACTTTTGACAATGAATCTCTCTGGAGTATGCTTGCTGCCTTTCTTTCTCACACTGTCCCTCTCTCCTTCTCCTCTGACTCTCTATTTCCTTTCAGAGTCAGAAGGAAGAAGGGAAATAAATTAAATACAAGCAAATTATTTAATGAATAAATAAATATGGAGGTTGCGTTGGAGGACTCAGTGTTTCTTTTTCCCTACTTTACATTCTGGTTCTTCTAAGTGAAAAGAAACTGGAATGAATATTCTGGCTCCATTTTGGTTTTCTTGTACTTAAACTATAGAATGATTGACTCAGCAGCTACTCAATTTCAATGTTTTTATAGTTGTAGACCTTAAGTCATCATGCCTTTGACCCTATTGCCTACATCTCTATTAGGAGGGTCAATGCACCAAACAGTTTCCTCTTCCGTTATTCATCTCAAGGAATCTGTTGAGGAGCACCAAGGCTTCCTAATGTTTTTCCAGCAATGTTAGACTAACCCCAGAAAACCAGCTATTGACTGAAGTAATTAATAAATCCTCACCTGTGCTTCTAAGAAGTTATCTTCCCCCGGTACATTGCTTGTCAGCTTTCATTTGTTCCCAGGCATGCGTGGGTATTTGGAATGGGAACACATCTTCCAGTCTGCCTAATGTGCTCTCCTTTATTTTCTTTGGTGAAGAAGAGACATGGGAAACTTTAAAGTTATAACAAGTAGTCAGATTTTTGTATCTTTGGCAACTGAATTTTCAATATTTTGCTTTTTCTTCTGCCCTTGACAAATTATCTCTTGGCAATGTTTATATCAATAGCTATCCTTTTAATAATGTTTTGTTTTGTTTTGATTTTGACATCATGCATGTTGAGGCCTCTGCATGCTGCACA
>JAQQSW010016395.1:0-11684 GCA_028646575.1 Pseudocheirus occidentalis | reverse complement strand
CATAAGTCGGTACCGAGTTCCTTCCATTTTTGCTCAGAAAACAGTTCTTCAGCGAGGACTATTATACCTTTACAGTGTCCCCAATGTAAAACTCCTTCTATTTCTGATTTCTTTAAAGGAAGATCATCTTCCTGAGACAGATCTTCAAACGTTTTGAGTGCTGCACACTCTACAGCTGATACAGCTGGACCCATCCCGCTTCCTGACTTATAGTCAGCCTGACTCACCGGTCAGTCCGTGGCCACGATTCCGCTTTTCTGGCGCCAAGAAGGGAGCAAGCGTCTCCACACCTCTCGTCCGGGACTGCTATAATCTTTTCTTCATCTCTCCGTGCGACAGGATCACGTCCTGCGAGTTTTAATCACATTGGGGTCACCAGATTTCGAGTTTGGTTGGAGAGGAACACAGACATGCACACCAACATGATGAATAAGCTGGTTCAGTTTATTGAGCCTGAAAGATTGCTTATATACCTTTTACATACATGAGAAAATACATGTTTTTGCGTAGGCTATGCAGGAGAAACAGATGGTCTTACAAAAGCATGGGAATCAGCAAAATTCATATCTATAGGCCTTTGTTTAACTGGTCAGGCTGCCCTGTTCTGTTTGATGTATCTACTTTCCTGGTTTTGTGCACACCATTCATGGTCTTATGACCTCTCATTATCTATAGCCAGCCTTAGCTAGGCTCCACGAAGTCTCATGATCCTAAGTTGTTACTCTCATAACCTTGATCTGTACATCTGCAGGTGTTAGTTGAGGCCTATTCTCATAATCTCATTTTGACCAAGAGCTTTTCTTAACTCTATATATGCCACAGCAATCACCTGCCTCGCAAAATTGAGTATAATGTGAGGTAGAGAAATTTAAAGCATTCTTGCTGAAAAAAAACAGAACTGAACAGAACATTTTACATTCAAACACAAGAAGCATGAGAAGGTAAACATGGGAAACTGAGCATCAACTTTTAGGAGGGAAAATGGTCATTCAGTGAAATAGGGGAGTTCCAAACTTTCCTGAAGAAAAGACCAGAACTCAATGGAAAATTTTATCTTAAAATACAAGACTCAAGACAGTCATAAAAAGGTAAATCGGAAAGGAACAAACAAACAAACATGTTATACAGTAAGGGCAAACTGTTTACAACCCTAGATGGGAAGATGATACTTATAACACTTGAGAACTGTATCTTTATTAAGACATTTAGATGGAAAATACATAGACAGAATTGGTGGGTTTAAGTTGACTTGGATGTGATGATTAAAAAAACCTAATGAAGTGGTGAAAAAATATTGTAATGGGAGAAGAGGAAGGGAGGAGGCAGAAAGGGGTAAATTACATTACATGATGAGGCTCAAAAGTGTTTTACAGTAGAAGGAAAGAAAGGAAAGAGATGAGCATTGTTTGCACTTTACTCTCATCCTGTTTGGCTCAAGGAGGAAATAACATACTCAGTTAAGTACAGTAATCTAACTTGTCCTATAGACAGTTGGAGGGGAAAGGGGAAAGAAAAGTGAGGGGGGGATAGAAGAGAGGGAAGAAGTAGTAAGAGAAAAAGGAAAGATAAGGGAGAGGGGCTGATAGAAGGGAGGGGAGATTGAGGGAGACAGTGGTTAGAAGGAAAACTCTTTTGAGGAAAGAAAGGGAGAAAGGAAAAAGAAATCATAAATGAGGGAGGAGGACCAGGATGGAGAGAATGATACAGAGAATAATCATAACTGTGAATGTGAAAGGGATGAACTCTCCCATAAAATGGAAGTGAATAGCAGAATGTATTAAAAATCATAATCCTACAATATGTTGTTTACAAAGAAACACACTTGAAACAGGGGGATGCACGCAGGTATACACAAATGTTGAAGTAGAATATATTATGTCCCAGCCGAATTTAAAAAAAAATTCAGGCGAAGCAATCCTGATTCCAGACAAAGCAAAAGCAAAAATAGAACTAATTAAAACAGATAAGGAAGGAAGCCATATCATGCTAAGAGGACCATAGACAATGAAGGAATATCATTCCTAAACACATATGCACCAAGTGGTGTAGCATCCAGTTTGGTACAGGAGAAAATAAGAAAGTTATAGGAAGAAATATAGAGTAAAGCTATACTAGTGGGGGAACTCCACCTCCCCCTTGTGAACTAGATAACTCTAACCACAAAATGAACAGGAAAGAAAATAAGGAGATGAACAGAGTTTTAGAACAGGTAGAAATGGTACACCTATGGAGAAAACGGAATTGGGATAGAAAGGAATATACTTTTTTCTCAGTGGTATATGGCACCTATACAAAAACTGACCAAGTACTAGGGCACAAAAACCTCACAATCCAATGCAAAAAGGCAGAAATATTAAATGCATCTTTTCCAGATCATGATGCAATAAATATTATTTGTAATAAGGGGCCATGGAAAGATAAACTAAAAGTTAATTGAAAAACTAGACAAACTTATCCTAAATAATGAGTGGGTCAAACAACAAACCATAGAAACAATCAATAACTTCATCCAAGAGAATGGCAATAATGAGATGCAGCAAGAGCAGTTCTTAGGGGAAGTTTTATATCTCTAAATTAATAAAATAGAGAAAGAGGAGAACAATGAATTGGGCATGAAACTAAAAAAAGGGAGAAAAAGAAAAGAATTTAAAATCCCCAATTATTTATCAAATTAGAAATACTGGAAATGAAAGGAGAGATTAATAAAATTGAAATTAAGAAAATTATTGAACTAATAATAAAACTAAGAATTGATTTTATAAAACAAAATAATAACACACATAAACCTATGGTGAGTTTGATTTACAAAAAGAAAGAAGAAAACCAAATTATCAGTATCAAAAATGAAAAGGTTGAATTCACTTCCAATGAAGAGGAAATTAGAACGATAATTAGGAACTATTTTTCCCCAACTCTATGCTAATAAATTTGACAGTCTTAGTGAAATGGATTAATATTTACAAAAATATAAATTGCCCAGATTTACAAAAGAGGAAATAATATGCTTAAATAAGTCCATCTCAGAAAAAAGAATTTGAACAATGAACTCCTTAGGGTAAAAAAAAAAAATCTGGGCCAGATGGATTTACAAGTGAATTCTCTTAAACATTGAAAGAATAATCAATTCTAGTACTATATAGACTATTTGGTAAAATAGGTGAAGAAAGAGTCCTACAAAATTATTTTTTATGATATAAATATGTTGTTGATAGCTAAGTCAGGAAGATTCAAAACAGAGAAAGAAAATAACAGACCAAATTTCATAATGAATATAGATGTAAAAATTTTAATCAAATATTACCACAAAGATTACAGCAACTTATCACAAGAATAATACACTAGGACCAGGTAGGATTTATATCAGGGATGCAGCACTGGTTCAATATTAGGAAAACTATCAACCTAATGGACCATATCAACAACAAAACTAACAGAAACCATATGATTATCTCAACAGATACAGAAAAAAAACCTTTTGACACAACACAACACCTAGTCCTATTAAAAACACTACAGAGCATAGGAATAAATGGAATCTTCCTTAAAATGATAAGAAGCACCTACCTAAAGACATCAGTAACTAATATATGTAATCAGGATAAGCTAGCCGTATTTCCAGTAAGATCAAGGGTGAAACAAAGATGTCCATTATCATCACTGTTATTCAATATGGTACTAAAAACATTAGTGTTAGCCATAAGACAAAAAAAGAAATTGAAGAAATTAGGCAAGGAAGAAACAAAGCTATCATTCTTTGCAGATCATATGATGATATACTTAGAGAATCCTAGAGAATCAATGGAAAAACTATTTGAGGGACAGCTAGGTGGCACAGGGAATAGAGCACCAGCCTTGGAGTCAGGAGGACCTGAGTTCAAATTTGGCCTCAGACACTTAACACTTACTAGCCATTTGACCTTGACAAGTCACTTAATCCCAACTGCCCTGCCTTCCCCCTCCAAAAAAAACCCAAACCATACTTGAAATAATGAACAACTTTAGAAATGTTTCAGGATATAATATAAACCCATATATCTTACTACCAAAATCCAATAGTAAGCTATAGAAAGAGAAATCCCATTTAAAGTTACTGTAGACATCATAAAAATAATTGGGAATCTATCTGCCAAAACAAACCCATGAACTATATGAACCCAATTACAAAACACTTTTTGCAAAAATAAAATCAGATCAAAAGAACTGGCAAAACATCAGTTGCTCATCAGTAGACAAAGCTAATATAATAAAAATGACATTTCTGCCTAATTTAATTTACTTATTCAGTGCCATACAAATCAAACAACCAAAAATTAAATTATGAAGCTAGAAAAAACAAAAACAAAATTCATTTGGAAGAACAAAAGTTCCAGAATATTAAGGCAATTAATCAAAAGAAATGCTAGAGAAGGTGGCCTAGCCATGCCAGATATTAATCTATATTATAAAGCAGCAGTCATCAGAACTACTTGGTACTGGCTGAGGAACAGAGTACTGAATCAATGGAATAGATTGGGTACACGCAACTCAGCAATCCATGACTATAGTAATCTACTGTTTAATACACCCAAAGATCGCAGTTTTGGGGATAAGAATTCACTATTTGACAAAAATTCCTGGGAACACTGGAATATAGTATGGCAGAAACTGAGCATAGACCATTATCTGACTCTGTGTACCAAAATCAAGTCTAAATGGGTTCACAATCTAGGTATAATGGCTGAGACTGTAAGCAATCTGGGAGAGCAAGGAATAGTTTGTCTGTCAGATTTATGGAGAAGGGAGCAATTTATGACCAAACAAGAGCTAGAGAGCACGACAAAATACAAAATGAACAATTTTGGTTATCTTAAAATGAAGTTTTTCCACAAATAAAACTAATGAAGCCAATATTAAGAGGAAAGCAAAAAAAAAAAACTGGGAAAGCATTTTTACAACCTCTTCCTGCTGGGGTGGGGTTAGTGGTGGTGACACTAGGAGGAGGGTGGTGGCAAAGGAGGAGGGCAGCCCTTGGCACTGTGGCTCTGCAAAGCCTGTGACCTCCGGCCTCCACTGGTGCCTGGTGTCTACCCCCACCCCACATGCTGGCTGGCCTGACTCCTGCCTGGTCCCAGCCCTGGTGGTGCTGGGGGGGCGGAGCTTCAGAGATGTAGACTCCCAGGTCCAGGCCCAGGCCCAGCCACCAGATAAAGTCTTCATGATGCCCAACCAAAGGAGTCAAAAGTTTTGAGCAAATAAATGCAAAAAAAAGACTGATCTTTGCGTTGAAGGAAATTTATGAAAGAAATATCAAGCTTGATCGAGACTTTACCATTGTGAAACCAGCAACTCAGAAAAATATTTACCCATTTTCCTGGGGCTTGTCATTCCGTGATGTTCAACTTTATGTGACTCTGTAGACTTTTACTCATGGGGCCTTCTTAGCAAAGATACAGGAGAAGTTTACTATTTCTTTCTCCAGTGAATTCACATTTTTCAAATCAGTAACTGAGGTAGATAAGGGATAAGTGACTTGCCCAGGATCATAGACCTAGTAATTGAGTAATCAACTTTAACACAGTACATAATAAGTCATAAAACAGTTCCAAATTCTGGTCATGTTATGCTTGTTTTAGAGCAAGCCTTTCTTATTTTAACATTAATTAACTGTACAAGTATGCTAAGTAACAGAATAATATTCTGATTTCACAAGCCCTTGAACTAATTGTTTCCATATTATTATGATGTACACAGGAATATTTACTAGTAACAGAAATCAAGGATAAATAGTTGTTATTTGGGCTAAAACTCTATGCCAAATAACTCAATCTTATTCTTACATCTTAGTATAACAGATTCAGATTCTCCATTACCAATCTTATTATTAAATAGATTTGGTGTTAGACTCACAAATTTTTTATTATATAAATTTGCCATAAAACAGTAGGGGCATAAACTAAAGCAAGGAAAAATTTTCTTAACTTCTTGTCAATTCCAGGCAGCAGTTGTGTAGACTACCAACTGCACTGATGCAGGTTTAAAGTCTCACAGGTGTCATAGTGGGGAAATTGAGTCAGTGAATCCTACCCTTAGCTCATGCTTCTTCTTCTTCTTCTTCTCCTTCTTCTTCTTCTTCTTCTTCTCCTTCTTCTCCTTCTTCTTCTTCTTCTTCTTCTTCTTCTTCTTCTTCTTCTTCTTCTTCTTCTTCTTCTTCTTCTGTCTTTTTTTTTATCCTGTCCCTCCTCAAAGGTCTATTTTGCTTCTGACCATTGCCTCCCTTAATCTCCCTTTCCTCTTGTCATCCCCCACCCCCTAACTCTTATCCCTTTCTCCTTTTTCCCTATTGGATAAGATAGATTTCTATACAGAATTGAGTGTGTGTGTATTCTTCCCTCTTTGAATCAATTCTGATGAAAGTGAGGTTCAAGCCTTGGCCAATAAACCCCACCATTTCCCAGTTCACTATAAAAGATTTTCTTTGCACATCTCTTTAATGTGATAAAAAATTTCCCCATTGCATATCTCCCTTCTCCTTCTCCCAGAACCTCCCTCTTTCATTTTTAAAAGGTTTAACTCCCTAGAAAGTAAACTCAGCAAAGGAGGTCTCCATGCATCCACAATCAATATCTTTGGACAGCTTTGGACCTCTTTGGACAGTTCCTTTTCCTCCTTATCAGAATTGTTTCTCTTTATTCCTTCTTGAGATTCCCATTATTCTCAGGCTGAAGTTTCCCATAGAACTTTAGTCTATAGGATAGAGCATGGCAATCATCCCTCTAAACTTTTTAATGCCTGCTGAAGTAGCCCTAGATGAGCCTGTAGTTTTCTAATGTCAAGTACAGGGATAGCAGAGTGTGGGAGGAAAAATGAATGAGAACCAGGATTATGTTTTTCATTTGCTGGCGTGTTTTTAGGCAAGCCTGTGGCACTTTTAGGGATATTGTCTTCAGTGCCTGGCACTCCAATTAACAATCAAAGAAGCGCCAAAGATCATTAAGGGTGGATGATGCCAAAGAAGAACCTTGGGATACTTCCCAGGAAACTGAAGGACTAAAGAGTGCTCTTGAACTACTAGGCTCATTGTTAAGTTTCTGAGAAGAAGGAAAAGAAAACTGCTTGGTAGAAGGCTCCAGACTCAAGATTACCACATTCTGGTTTGCAGATTTTCTTTGCTTTTGGGGAACACAGTCAGGGTTAAGCCCCAGGTGTCCAGTGACCTAGAATCTGCATTAATAATAAATTCAGTAAGTCAACACATTCAGTGTAGTTCATCTAGCCTGAACCTATTTGGGCACAGCAGTAATCTGGATGCTGCTGCTAAATGAGCTCATAAAACCACAAACCCATTAGTGCTTGTGGGAGGGCATGCAATGAAGGAACATAGGAATCAGGGCTTTACTACTTCCTGAAAGCTGACATGTTAAATTTCATTAACCAACATTTCCTCACTCTAGTGCCTTGCACATAGCAGGCAATTTATACATAAACATCTGTGCAACTGATTTCCTAAAATCCATATCTGTATAGGTAAGCAATATCTGTACAGCCAGAGGAAATGATACACAGTAGGTGCTTTATAAATGTTGAAAATTTGATTCATATCATACCACATCTATCTATCCATCCATCCATCTATCTATCTATCTATCTATCTATCTATCTATCTATCTATCTGTCTGTCTGTCTGTCTATGTATGTCTATGTGTCTGACTATATGTCTGCCTCTCTGTCAATCTATCTGTGTATGTGTTGGTCTGTCTATCTATCTATCTATCTATCTATCTATCTATCTATCTACCTATCTATCATCTATCTATCTATCTATCTATCTGTCTGTCTGTCTGTCTATCTATCATCTATCTATCTATCTATCTATCTATCTATCTATCTATCTATCTATCTATCTATCTATCTATCATCTATAGCAACCTGACTTCAAGGTCTATGACTTTATTGGAGTATTAGCTATTGCCTTCACCAACAAAGTGTCAAGTCCTCTTGTTAGATGGCTGAGGTTAGCTGCCTTGGGGCCCAGTCACCAGATATAGGGTCCGTCCCCGGTACAGAATTTGAAAGATCAGTGGAAGTGAGAGGGAGAGGTGGATGTGCATGAAAATAAAATTTGAAAGATTTAAAAAAAAACACTGCCTGGGTCATGCTATAAAGATGTGCATAAATGGAGCAGCTAGGTGGCACAGTGAATAGAGCACTGGCCCTGAAGTCAAGAGGACCTGAGTTCAAATCTCGCCTAAGACACTTGACACTTAACTATGTGTGTGACCTTGGGCAAGTCACTTAACCCCAATTGCCTTGCATTCCACCCTCCAAAAAAAAAGATGTGCATATCCTACGACCCAGAAATACTTCTGCTAAGGGCTGTATCCCAAAGAGATCATAAAAATGGGGAAAAAACTCACCTGTACAAAAATATTTATAGCAGCTCTTTTTGTGATGGCCAAAAACTGGACATTGAAAGAATCCTCATCAGTTGGGGAATGGCTGAACAAGCTGTGGTATATAAAAATAATGGAATACTATTGTGCTCTAAGAAATAATGAAGAGGTGGACTTCAGAAAATCCTAGAAAGACATATATGAACTGATGCTGAATGAAGTGATCAGCACCAGGACAACACTGTACACTGTAACAGCCACAGCATATAATGACTGACTTTGATAGACTTAGCTCTTTTCAGCCATCCAAGGACCTAAAACAATTCCAAAGGGCTCATGATGGAAAATGCCAGTCACATCCAGAGAAAGAACTGTGGAGTTGGAAGGCAAAGGAAAGCAGATTATTTTCCTTTTTGTTTTGTTTTTTTTCTTTCCCATGGTTTCCCCTAATCATTATAATTCTGTGCAACATGACTAATGTGAAAATGTGTTTAATAGGAATGAATGTGTAGAGCCATATCATATTGCATACCATCTTGGGGAGGGAAGAAGAGAAAATTTAAAACTTAATGAAAGTGAATGTTGAAAACTAAAACTAAATAAATTAATAAACAAAAACAAAACACTGGCTGGGTGACCTTTGGTACATCTCTGGGTCTCAGTGTTCCCCATCTGTAAAATGAGGGGTGTGGACTAGATGGCTTCTGAGGTCCCTGCCATCTCTAAATTGGGAATACTCTATTTCTGACCAGTGACATTTCCATTCTTTCCCCGCATAGGAGGAAGAGTCAGTACTCACCATGGGCAAAGCATTTCCCCTCCTCAGTGCTCAATTTCCCCATCTGTAAAATGAAGGGGATGGGCTCGATGAGTTCTAAGATCCCCCAAGCCCACTCCCATGCCAGATGTCAAGATACGAAGCAGAAAGGTCACTGAGCACAGTCTTATTTAACAGATAGCAAAACTGAGGCTCAGAGAGGTTAAGCCACTTGCCTGAATCTGAGTCCATCCTCCAAGGCTAGCACTCTTCACACTGCCCAAGCTAGTTCCCAGCTCTGCCACTTGTACAGAAACAATCTCAGACTGGATGGAAGGATCAGGCCTCTGGATAGTAAGAACCAAGATGGCACCCAGGTCCAGCTGTGCCTGGTCATGAATGCTATCCATAAGGCCTTATATTGCTTATGTCCCCTTTTTAAATCCCATAAGCCACTCCCCCTGCAAAACCTATGATGTTTATAGTTGCTGCAAGCAGCCTGGATGCATATGGTGGAAGAGAGGGGGCCCAATCAGAAGTAGTGATGTTAGTCAAGAGGGGCCAGGCTGGCCCTTCTCTTTTCTGTTCAACTGCTTAGACGACCCATGGCCTTTGTCTAAAAGTGTTGGGGCATTTAAAATTCTGTTCCATTCCACAAGCATTGCTTGAGTGCCAAGGACCATTTTGGACTCTGGGGATGCAAAAGCCCAAAATAGAGGAAAGGGCATTGAATTTGTAGTACAAGGTTCTGGGTTCAGATTTAGGCCCTGCTTTGTGACTGTGTGATGTTTTGCAGGTCACTCACCCTCTGTGGGCCATGTCTGTGAAATGAAAGGGTTAAACTGGATGGCCCCCAAGTTCCCTTCCTGCTCCAAGTCTCAAACCAAGCCCACTCCCCCCTACCCAGTCAATAAATATTTATTAAGTGCCTACTACAAACCAGGGGCATACAAAAAGAAGCAAAAGACTCCCTCCCTGCCAGGAGTTAAGTCCAACAGGGAAGATGACAGGCAACCAAATACACACAGAGCAAGCTATACAAGGATAAATAGGAAATAATTAACAGAGGGAAAGCCACCAAATCACCCAGGTCTTTCCTTATTTGGGTCTGTGAACAGACTTATGTGATTTCCAGTAATCTTTGTTCCCCCCTTTTTGGTATTTTCTGCTGTCAGATCCAGAGCCCCTCAGACTTCACTCTCCACAGAGGGGAGCCACTCCCTCACTTTACCAAAAGGTCACTGGAAAAGAGCCAGTCGGTCGTCCTTTGTCTGTTGGTCAAAGCTGGGAAGCCCTCCCCCTCTCCAGAGAGGAGTCCAAAAAATGTTGGTGGGACCGCCAAACTTTGTGAGATGAAAGAGTTCAGAGTCTGAATCTAAGGTCAGAAAAGGTCTTTATTCTTTCTCATAAGAAAGGACTCTGCCCCTGTTGCCCACATGGTGGCAGGGAGAGAGCAACAGGTAGAAAGAAGCCAGTCCAAGGTTATATAATTTTCTAGTGTAGAAACCCAACCCCTCCCCCCCCAAAACTGGCCTTCACTCTTATTGGTAGGGGGGCTAACACACAATCTAAGCCTGGGAATCTCTCTGAGACAAAGGACGCGGAAACATGTGGGTGTCCAGTGAAAGCAGTCAAACTTATTTGGCATATCTTGTGCTGAGTTGTCTCTGGGGGAGGATCTCCATTGCTCTAAGAACCAGATTGCTTGAAGGTCAGATGATGTAAACCTAGGCCTAGTGAATACTGAAGCCATTCTACACTTCATTTTTCAGAATGGGAAAACTTCAGTATAAATTATCCCTCACAAAAATTAATATGTATATTTTTATGTAATATATAAATATATAAAAATATATTTATATATTATTTATATAATCATATATTATTTATATATTATATATTTATTATTATATATTATTTATATATTTATATATACATATACTTTTACTATTCCTAAGCCTTTACATGTTGTCTCTGGCTTCCTTCCCACTTGCTTATATTCTAAATTAACTATATTGGATCTTTTGAAGTGCCAAGTGCTCCATTCACACGAATCCTGAACCTCCTTAATCAGGCAGTCACTTGACCCCAATTGCTATGCCTTCCCCCTCCAAAAAGCAAAGAAAACCAAGGTTTATTAAAGATCTGCCACATTGTCTAGACTCTTAAGGAACCTGAATATTTGTAATGCTATTGCAAGCAGGTCAGGTTGAATGTGAGCACTTCCATGGAAAGACTATGGGAGGGATCTAAGGTTAACTGTTGAACCCAAACCCAAATCCCAGGTCTTTACTCATCACCTGATTTGTGGCCCACCATTAAGCCCCTTTTATATTTCTCTTTCTGTCTCTATCCTACATTTTATCATAGTGTGAAACTGCTCAAGGCATGTCTGGGCACATTGCTCAAGGCGCAGTTCTCTGAGCCCTCCTTCCTTAATCAGCATTTTATATATTCTCCTTGAATCATTATAGTGTATGCAAATTTCATTATGGTGCAAGGATCTTATCTAGGAACCATCCTGCTCTGTCCTGCTGACCTAGCAAGGCCTTCACCCC
>JAQQSW010016394.1:0-11684 GCA_028646575.1 Pseudocheirus occidentalis | reverse complement strand
GAAAATGCTCTAGAGAGGGTGTGGGGGCGAGAAAATGAGCAAGAGAAGGTTTTTGGGAGAAGGGAAAATGAGCTGGAGAGGGTGTGGGGGCGAGAAAATGTTCAGAGAAGTTGCTAGGGAGAAAGGAAAATGCGCTAGAGAGTGTGCGGGGGCGAGAAAATGTTCAGAGAAGTTGCTAGGGAGAAAGGAAAATGCGCTAGAGCGGGTGTGGGGGAGGGGGAAATGGGACCAATAGCTTGTTGGGGAGAGGTATGCTGACTGCAGAAAGACCAGTGAGTGGATTGTGTGGAGAGGGTGAGTGGAGGGAGGGGCAGCATTGAGGGTATGGAGACCCCTGCCACCCCAAGGTGGATGCTGACGTCACTGGCCATTGGCGTTCAGCAGGGGGAGGTCCACCTTGTCCAGACTGAGCTCCCCCTGTCTGGTGGCTCCCTGTGGACCCAGAGGTCTTGGACTGGAGATCTGAGAGGGGAGAGATGCCAAGGGAGCTGCCCAAAGTCCACCTGAGGCTCAGCCTCCTGAGCATGACATTCAATCATGGTTTTATTCCAATCTTTAGGGTTTGAAGAAGGACAGAAAATGTGGTGGGCTTCCCCAAGAGAAAGGGTTACACCAGCAAGGTTTTCTCAGCTGTGGGTTGGCGGGGAAGGCTAATGTGCTAACATGGCAGGGATGGGGAGATGGGGTGGTGTTATGGACGTGGAGGTAGAGTCTGAAGGTGCAGATTACCAATAGAACAGAGGTGATTTTCACCTGTGCAAAGGTTCCTGCTTGGGCTGCAGAAGGGAGCTCTGAGAATCAGGGTGGGAAAGGAAGCCCCAGTAACTCCTTGATCATAGCTCACGTGCCCTTCCCCTTCCCACCCTGGGTAGGTCAGTGGGGTTCTGCCCACCAGGGAGAGAGGGTTTCTCCCCCAACATGCACAGATCAGCCTCATGACATCTATCACTGAGGTTGTTTATTAGTGTAAACAGCCTGAAGAGACCAGAAGCAGGAGCCCAATCTAATTGTTTGTCAAAATGGGGCCAGAAATATGGGAGAGCTACTTCACCAGGAGTGCTTGCTACAAACACTTCCTCAAGAGGCCCAAACTGATAGGGGCAAATACTGTAGTTAATAGAAATCTAAAGGAAAGCACAACACAGAAAGAGTTGCCCTCCATGAAATACACTCCAGTCTGACCTATTCCAAAGTATTAGCAATGATTACATAGGAGTGGGATGAAGGGGTATAAACACACGCAGGCACAAAACAGACATATAGAAACAAACATGCTCCCACACTCATCATGGTGAGGAGATAAAAGGGAATCTCCAGTCTCTTCAGAAACATCTGATTGACTTAGGCAATGGGGAAGTTGGGCAGATGAAGGCAAAGCAGGCTGAGAACCCAAACTCCTGAGGGGTTATCTCATGGAAAAGGATTTTGGAAGATGGGGACATGTCTCCTCAGAGATAAACATTCCTGTCTTCCATGTGTATTTTGACATGTATTCAAACACCTTTTCTCTCACTGTATCCATACATCTGAGTACTGATATGTTCTCTTTATGTATTCAATTGTATGAATATTCCTCCATTCTTTCTTGTTCATATTTCAGTATACATTTGCTCTTTTTATTTATTAATCAATATTTGTAGGTTCCCCAATCATTTTTCTATAGCCATATATAAGTAATCACCTATTCATGTATATAAAATATTATATATATATATATTTTGACTCCAATGTGATTATTCTTTTTCTCTATATGAGCACTCATATAGTCTTTTTGTATTCCCATAAGAGTACTTCATTTATGACTACTCATTCTATTTTGCGGTTTCTGCCTCAGTGACCGAGATATCTAGTGTTGACTCTGGCCATCTTGGTACCAGCCAAATATCAGAGGAACCCTGGCTAGAACTTTCAAATACCTGGACCCATTAAAAAGTGGAATAATTAAATAATTATTATGCTATAAATTATTTTGATTTCTTAATGAGAAAACTGCCTGTTCATATTCTTTGACCATTTCTCAATTGCAGATAGCTCATATTCTTATAGATTTGACAATGTTCTTTATATATTTCAGATATGAAACGTTCATCTGAGAAACAGTCTATTAAAATCTAAATTATTTTATAAATAAAATCTAAATTAAAATTAAAGTCCATATTCCTATACAGGTATGCCTTTTCTCTGTCTACATTCCTGCCTATGAGTATTGGTAGACTGTGTACATAGAGAGGAGTCTTCATATATTCTTTCACAGGGTGAAAAGCAATAAATTACTTTCAGGTATATAGAAACGATATAGAAATCTTAACGGTGAATAAAGGAAGGAATGTAAGCTTATACACATGTATGAAAAGAGAAAATACAGATATGCCTACAAATGAATAAGTGAATACTCCTATACATTGAAATAGAGATAATGATTGTTAATGTGTATGAGGAAAAAGAATTCATAAATCCTATAAGTGAATGTATATAAAAGATTTTTGGGTATATGTACATAAGAATGAAGAGAGAATTAGAGTAGTTATACATATATATATATAAACTATTCTGCCTTCTTATGTATGAGTTATCATACATTCTCTATATAATCATTGACACAAATATGAATTAGTTGTACCTTATAGGAGAGAGACTCTGTAGTCACACACATATACACATATACATATAGAGAGAGAGAGAGAATATATAAATGAAATATATTCTTCTCTCTATAGAATTTTATCAACAAATATATTTTTCTCAACTGTGGTTGGGAGGCCAGGGCAGCAACTTCACTAGGAGCTTTATAAACACTTCAAAAGACCCAGTGGTTGGACAGTTAATCGGTTAATTTATTTAAGCAAATACTGAAGTATTCATGCAAATCTAAGAAAAGTATGAGGAAGATGTGGCTTATGATAAAACCCTTCCTACCTGACCTATTACAACTTATTCTTAATAATAAAAAAGGAAAGAAAGGACACATATACTCTCTCTCTCTCTCTCTCTCACACACACACACACACACACACATACACACACACACCCTTGCACACACTTGCACACACACACACATATACTCACACACACACTCATTATACAATCATTTCATATAGCATTTTTCTTTTCCATTTAGGTGTTTCAGTCATGCTACATACTGTTTTACTTATTTTCCTCTGTAAGTCTTCCCAAGGTTCTCTGAAATCTTCACATTTGTCATTTCTTATAACATATATTCTATTATAGTCTGGTACCATTAGGCAGCTGGGTAGCACAGTAGTTAGAGTCCTGAGCCTGAAGTCAGAAAGCCCAGAGTTCATATCCAGTCTCACACATTTACCAGCTCTGTGAGATCCTAGGCAAGTCACTTACTTTCTGCCTGCCTCAGTTTCCTTAACTGTAAAATGGGGGTTACAATAGCACCACACAGTGCCATTGTGTGAAGCACATGAGATCCTATTTGTAGAGCCCTTAGCTCAGTGCCTGGTTTGTACTAGTCAGTGATTCACATTCATTAAGAACCTACTATGTGCCAGGCCACAGTTGAAACTTAATACATGTTTTTTTTTCTCTTTCTCATTCATCCATTTCTGAAATCACCAGGGCTCTATTTTGCTCCAGATTCTTTGTGACTATATAGTGTTGCTGTGAATATTTTGATAAGTAACTCAAAATCTAAACTCTTAAAGGCACACTATGACTTTTTTTATTGGAAAGGGGAAGGTAGGGCAATTGGGGTTAAGTTACTTGCCCAAGGTCACACAGCTAGTTTTGTGTTAAGTGTCTGAGGTTGGATTTGAATTCAGGTCCTCCTGACTTCAGGGCTGGTGCTCTATTCACTGCACCACCTAGCTGCCCCTACACTACACTTTTGTGACATGTGTCATACAGACAAAATTTTGGCGTCTTTGCAGTTTATACTCAGCAATGTAATCTCTATCTAAAGGGTATTTCCATTTTAAGTCAGATTTTAGGCTCAATACCAAATTGTTTTCCAGAATAAATGGGCTTCAATAAACATTGATTAAGTACCTGCCATCTACAGAAGAATTATCCTAGGCCCTGGGAGAAATGCAGCATTTAGAAAAGAAAGTCCCTGACCTCCCAGCACTTATGGTTTAGTAGGAGGATAAGCCCAACACAACTTGAATAGAAATATTATCAAATAAGTACATGAGAGAAGTCCATAAGAAAGTGCTATGTGAACTGAACTGCATGACTTTTTCTTCTATTTAAAAATCTTTGTCACAGATAATGGATTGTTGGGTAGGACAAGTGAGAGAAATATATTTAGAAATGAATGTTATGGGAAACAAAAGGGATCAATAAAATTCTGATAAACTTAAAATAGGAGAGAGACAGAGACAGAGGAGAGAGGGGGGAAGAGGGGGGCATCATGGGTAATTCCTGCTGAGTGCATCCCTGGGTCACATTCCTTCCCTTCTCAGAGGTGATGAGGGCCTATGCAGCTGTGCCTAGATCCATTGTCACCTCTTCTGAAGCAAAGAGTCACAGGGCAACAAGTGGCTCTTCCCCACCACCTCAGCTTCATGGGACTTAAGTCTTTTCTTGGGAAAAGTTCATTGATTTCTATCAAGTGCAGGAGGATGCTGATGAGGGAATGTTTGAACTGAGGGACTTCATGACTTTATGGCTTTATGAGCAACAATAGCTTAACCAATTGAAATATTTCAAATCTGACCTGCTCAAATCATTTGGACCCCAGATTCCAGCCCTTCTTGAAGTAGGAGGGAGGACAGGGGAGAGGGCTAAATCATGAGAATCCTCATTTACATTGGGATGCTTTGGTTGTCAAAGAGAGTGAACTTTATTAGGAAAAGGAAACTGGGAAAAGAGAGCGAGATAGAGTCAGAGAGAAAAATTGAGGTAGCGGGGTAAAGAGAGCCGGAGAGAGAGCCAGAGGGAGGATAAACCATGAAATATAAGAATAAACCAAGGGGTCCTAAATTAAGTGTCCAGATATAGCTACGTGACTCCAGATGTGGCCAGGAAGAATATAGCAGTAGGACTGTCCTGTTCCCCATTCTGCTGGTGACTCTTCTCTCCCAGGTATTACCCTCTCTCCACTGTTCCTCACACTCCGCCCCAAGACCTCAGTACCTGCACAGGAGGTAGGGAAGTTGTCCCCAACTAGTCTCTAGGGGACCTTGCCCTTCCACACCCCTGGGCTCTGAGGTCTGACAATCCCTATGAAGGTGGGGGTGGGGTGGGGCAGGGCACTTCTGGTTCAGGAGGCAGTTCCATGGGTTTTATATTCCAATCTTTGGGGTTAGAATAAAGGCAGATTTGGGACTGCCCTGAGGCGAAAGCATTGGACTAACAAGGTTTTCCCAGCTGGGGGGTAGTGGGGGTGGGTGAGGACTAGTTTGCTAACTTTGGGGGTGGGGTATGGATATGGGGGTGGAGTCTAAACGGGCTTGTAGTTTTGGATAGAATGGAGGGTTACAAGAGATCTCCTAAGTCTTCGAAACCAACCTTGGTGGGACAATCCTGGTGCCCTTTCCTTTCCACCCTGGACAGATCTCTCAGGTTCTGCCACAAAGGAGGAGAGAAGCACTTCCCAGTCCTGACGAGATCAGCGTCATGGAAATCACCATGATAGTCTCCTAATAAACAGCCAAAAGAGGAAGGTAATGAGGCCAAAAATGAAAATCAAAATAGTCTGTAAGAATACATAGACGAGCACTAACAAATTCTCTATATATTGACATATATAAGCACTCATATATTTTCTCTCATATGCAAAAATAATCACATTCTCTGTATCCACATCAATGAATACTTATATTCTCAATGGATGAGTAGTCCTCCTCTTTGTATATTCCTATATAAATTAGTACCATAATCTGTCCATAAATTCATTTATATGTATATATATTTGAGTACTTATATATTCTAGCTATATGCATACATGAGTCCTCATATATTCTCTTGAAGAGAAACATATATACACACACATATATGCATATATACACATACACAAATGTTTAAAAAGACTATATATGAAAAGTTAATATGAGTCATAAATAAGTAGATAGAATATGAGAGAAATTATATATATATGGCTCATATGGAAGATATGAGTTTGTAGATATATATTTATATAATACATTTATTACATATTATATGTTGCGTCTGTATTCTCTACACATGAACCAGGTATCATATATCCTCTATCATTTGCATATATTAAATTATTTTATTTTCACATAACTCATATATAAAATATATAAGAATGAAATATTTTACTTCAATATATATGATAATAATAAAAGGAACTAAATACTAATAAACTCAGATATTAAGAATAAGAACTCAACGAAACAGAAGAGAAAATACATGAGTATTCATTGAAAAGAATGTACAAAATGAATTGGTTTCCTTAGGGTAACAGAAGCATGGACAAACAGATAAACAGTGAGTGAAGCAAGAGAAGATCAGGAATCTCAGTCATGGTCCCTGTGGTTCTCTCTCTCCTGCTGGTCCCCAGCAATGGCAAGAATCAGGTCAAGCTGCTGGCAGCTCGAGCTATTTGCAGCAGCCGTGGGGGAGGAGAAAATGAGCACTGACGACACCGACCATTGGCTATTAGTGGGGGTCCACCTTGACCAGACTCATCTTTACTTGGCTAGAAGAGCCCTGAGTAATTTGAGTACTGGGAGTGGAGGTCTGAGAGGCTAGAGAGCAGAGGACCAACCCAAAGTCCAGCTAAGACTCAAATTCATGAACAATCCATGGAAGGGAATCAGTACTCAACTAGTCTCTATACAGACCTTCCAACCCCCAGGGCTCTGAGGTGTGGCAATCCCTGTGAGGCAGGGGAGGGCATCTCTGATTCTGGGAGAAGGTCCAGAAAAATTCATGTATAGGCTTTATTCTAGTCCTTAGCGTTAGAACAAGGACAGAACTTCGGGGTGGGGTGGGGGGATTCCTGAAGAGAAACCATTTGACCAGCAGGGTTTTCTCAGGAAAAAAGTGTTAATTGTTGGGGGGGGAGGGATGTGGGGTACAGTCTGAATGGACTTGTAGTTTTGGATAGGATGAAGGTCATCTGGTCCATCCTCCTTGCTTAAGGAAAGGTAAATGAGGTCAAGCAGAGGGCAGGGACATGGCCAAGGTCACACAGCCAGTAAGGGGCAGGCCCAGGACTTGAGCTCAGATCTCTCTTGTCTGCCAGGCTTGCTGGCTTCCATCTTTGCCTCTCCCTCCCCTGACAGCCAAGCTTCATGGTCTGAGGGTCCCTGGGAAAGCACTACCCAGAAGCTGGTGGTCAGGTTCCCCATAAAACTAAGGGTTCTGGGAGTCTTCAGTTAGGATCTCAGGGTTAAGTGAAGAACAAACTAAGTCCCTGGGCTTTGGACAAGCAGGGTGAGCCTGAGCAAATCACATGCCTTCCTGGAATGAGTTTCTTCCATTTGTGAAATAAGAGGATGATCCCCACCTGCTTCACTCAAAGCCCTACTTGAACACTTTCATGGGGGGTTGAGGTGATAGTCTAGGCAAGGTGTCTGTTTCCTGCCCTCAGAGAGCTCCTGGACTAATGAGGACTGCTCTTTCCTTGGACATGCCCCACATGATGGTAGTGAAACCTTGACCAAAAGAGACAAGTCCTGGAGAGGCAGAGATCAAGAACTGCTTGGTGGAGGTGGGCTGGGAGACAGTTGGGTTTTCAGTGATGGAAAGGAAAGTGCAGATTAACAAAAGAACAGAGGTGGTGATTTTCAGCTGTGCAAAAGTATCACTTGGGTTGCAGAAGGGAGCTCTGGGAGTCAGAAAGGAATCAGGAAGCACAAAAACCCCTGAGGAGAGCTCATGTGCTCTCCCCTTTCCCATTCTGAGGTCAGTGGGGTTCTGCCCACCAGGGAAAGAAGGCTTTTTCCGGACCTGCAGAGATCAGCCTCATGGAAACCTATCACTATGGGTGTCTCCTGCTGCAAACAACCTGAAGAGTTCAGAAGTAAGAGCCCAATCCAATTGTCAGTCAAAGTGAGGCCAGAAATACAGGAGAGCAACTTCACCTGCTACAAACATTTCCTCAATAGACCCTAACTAATTGGAGCAAATGCTATAGTTAATATAAATCTAAAAGAAAGTATTCTGATCTATTCCACTATGCTAGCAATGACTGAACAGGGAGTGGGATGGCATTTAGGACATACATGCACAGACACACAGAAACACACACACTCCCACACTTAAACACACACACACACACACACACTTTCACCAATGATCAAATAGGAGATGGGATGAAAATACATAAGCACCTACAGAAATATGCAGAAAACATACTTCAGTTCACACACTTGGACACTTGTAGTACAATCATTTCATAAAGAATTTTGATTGATGTCAATTAGTAATCTTGGAGAAGAGATAAAAGGGGATCTCCAAGTGCTTTCACAAACATGTGACTGACTTGGAAAGTGGAGAGGTTGGGCAAAGGCAAAACAGGCTGAAAACCTGAACTCCTAAGGGGCATCTATTGGAAAAGGATGTTGGAAGACTGGGACGTATCTCCTCATAGATGAGCATTCCTATCTTCCACGTGTATTTTGACGTGTATGAGTACTCACCTCTTCTCTCACTGTATCCATACATCTGACTATTAATGTACTCTCTTTACGGATTAATACGTATGAGTACTGCCATATACACCCTTGTTATTCATATTTCAGTAAACATAAGTCCTTTTTACATATTAATATATATAGCTTCCCCCCTATTCTCTCTATATTCACATATATATGAGCAATCACATAATCAATGTGTACAAATATACTATTGTCTCTTGTGATTCATCTATCTCTATATAAATGTATTCTCTATATGTTTGCATATATGAGAACTCATAGAGCCATTATATATTCCTATATGAGTACATCACTTAGGAGTTCATTCAGTTCATATCCCTATACCTAAGGGTCCCCTTAATCCCTGTCTATATTCCTATATATGAGCACTGATATACTCTCTGTGTACAGGGACAGGAGCTTTCATTTATTCTCTCACGGGGAGAGAAGCAGGAGAAGCAGGTGAATATTTTCAGGTATATGGGGAGAATATAAGCAAACATAATCTGTGATTATGTGGAAAGTGTTAACTGTACACACACACATACAGAAACACTAATGCTACCACACTTACACACACAATGGTGGAAAAGTGGGTGGGGTGAAAGATAGGACTGAAACATACAAACACACTCGAAAACACACAAGCTCCCACACATACACTGGTGCACCAATGAAGAAATAGGAAATGGGATAGAAGTCAGGACATAAACATACATACACAGACATACAGAAACACACATATTCCTATACCGACACATATACTCAGAACCAGTGAATTAACGACCAGTGAATGGGATGTAACTTAGGACATACACACAGAAAAAAATACTTTAACGCAGCTGATGAAACAGTTATCAAACAGGGGATGGTATGAAAGTTTGGAAATACACAAACAGAAGACTCACAAAAATATATGTACTCACACACTTACACAAATACACACGTGCTCATGTACCAGCAGAACTATAATTTCATAAGAAAATTTTGATTGCTATCATGGTGTTTACTAAATTACATGGTGAAGACAAAAGTGTCTTGAAAAACATCTGATTGACTTAGGAAATGGGGAGGTTGGGGAGCCAAAGGCAAAACAGGTTGAGAACCTTAACTCCTAAGGGATATCTCATGGAAAAGGATGTTGGAGGATTAGGACATAGCCCCTTACTGATAAGCATTTCCTCTCTTCCATGCTTATTTTGACATGTTTGAGGACTCAGCTTTTCTCTCACTATATCCATATATCTGAGGTATCAATTATTATCTTTATGTACTGAATGCATGAATTTTATCCTATACTTATTCGTATTTCAGTATTCATGTTTCCTCTCTTTAAATTAATCTATATTACCCCATATCCTCTAGATCAGGGATGGGAAGCCTGCAGTCTTGAGACCACATGTGGCCTTCTAGGTCCTCAGGTGCAGCCTTTTGACTGAGTCCAGATTTTACAAATTTGTTCTCTGAACGTAGGATTCAGTCAAAGGCCCAACTTGAGGACCTAGTGGGACACATGTGGCCCTAAGGCTGCAGGTTCCCTAACCCTGGTCTAGATAGTCACATATATTTTAATATATTTATAATACATTTATACAGTCACATATATTTTCATGAATTATATATTTGGTGTATGTACATATACACAAACTATTCTCTCTTGATTCATATATATGATTATTCATGTATTTTCACTATAAGTTGCATATAAAAGAACTCATACACTCTTTCTATATGAATACTTCAATTATGAGCACTAACTAACTCCATATATCTATATTTTAGGGAAGAAACCATTCATCATGTATTCTCTCACAGGAAGAAAAAGAGAAAAATAATTTCAGGAAACCTATCTGTGAATAGAGAAAACTTATACATGTATATAAAGAGTGAATATGAATAGAGTACTCAGGTACATAGAGAGAATAACTATTCATGTTTATGAGGAGATGTACAAATTCTACAAATGAATTTATGTAAAGAATCAATGAGTACATATGAATAGAAATGAAGAGAAAAAACAAAAATACTAATAATCAAATAAATTCTTTCTGCATATGTATGAGGTGCCACATATTCCCTACATATACATTTACACAAATATAAATTTATGCTTTTGCAGGAAAGAGATTCTGGAGTTACATATGTGAGAACTCACTGATGAATAAAGAAAACGAATATGAGGGAAGAGAATGAGTTCTTTACTACATACAGGATTATATAATATATATATAAAGCAACATATAGATTCATAAAGAATTATGAGTCATTCAGGATTCATAAAAAGGAAGAGACAGGGAGAATGAACAATTTTACATAGGTATACAGAAGAAATATGTTCTCCGCAATAAGAAGTCACAAAACCTTCCGGTTTTGAAGAGGGGGACAGAGGACCGCAGGGACACAAAGCAGAGGATCTCTGGGCATAAGTTCCATCCCCAAGGTCCTCTTCCTCTTCCCTCCCCTTGCTCCCCCAATGGCCACAGTCAGGAAACCGTTGGCAGCTCCAGACACTTGTAGCCGCAGTGGGGGAGGGGGAATGAGCTGGAGAAGGTGTTTCAGAAAAGGGAAAAAGGGCTGGAGAGAGTGTGGGGGGGGGGGAAGGGGCGGGGGGACAATGAGCTAGAGTGGGCCTGAGGGACAGGAGAAAATGAAATCAATAGTTCGTGACAGGGAAGGATGCTGTCGCCATGGAGACGGGTCAGTGGGATGCTTGATGGTGCCTAGCAGAGGAAGGGGTGGCGTTGGCGGGAGGAGGACTGCTGCCTCCCCGAGGTGGGCATTGACGTCAGTGGCCACTGGCCCTCAACGGGGGATCTGCCCTTCTCAGACTCAGCTCCGTTGGACTTGGGGGGCGTCTTGAGAACCCCGAGACCAGAAAAGAATATGTGCAAGTGGAGATAGGCCAGAGGACCCGCCCAAAGCCCACATGAGGCTCAGGCTTCTGAGCAGGAGAGACAAGGGGCCAGGAAACATTAGCCCCTCACCCCAGGACTCCTGCCCATGATAGAGAAAGGGTCTCCAAATGGTCCCTACGGGACCTTGGCATTTTATCCCTCTGGGCTTTAAGCTTCGACCATCTCTGTCAGATGGAATAGGGGGGGGGGGGGA